>CM055961.1:46232500-46507500 GCA_029531755.1 Holothuria leucospilota
ATGAGGGATTGTTGTCAGCCCCCTCCAACAGAAAATGTGAATGAAGCATATTATTTCGCAATTTGGGGCGCTAAATAAACTTTTGCCCCCCCCCCCCCAAATTTCAATGAACTCTTAGCATTTAATTTAGATAAATTTTTAACACACCCCTCCAAATTGCGGGTCCTGCTGTACCTGTACCTACACACAAAGAGGCGTTGGTCCTTCTGCGCATGGCCTACTATTGACAGCCACGTTATTGCCACCTCTTCCGACCTAAGTCAGAGGCAGCAGGTCATCCACGGTCACGCAAACCCTCAAGTTTTTCAGGCCTTCGAATTTCCCTCAAATGGGTCGTAGCTGATCAGCCCACCACGATAGCCTTCATTTTACATGAATCTGACTGCCACGATTAGACCAAATTGCTTTTGTGTAACAAACGCTGTCATCAGGCCGCATGTCTTGCCAAAAGGCTGCATGTTGCCTATAATAAACTAATGGACAAAAAATTGTCTGAAATCGGAGGGGGTGGGTGGGGAAGGGGTAGCAGCAGCATCTGTACCTCCCTGCCAAATGCATCGGTACACGCTCTCAAAAATGACTTTTGTCGCACTTAGTCATAACTACTTTTCGTTTTTCTTTTACAGATGAAATCCCTCAAACATTGCACCATTTGCTATCTATACGTCCTCCTGAAATTACAAATTTTCGCCAAGGGGGAAGGCGACATCCGTTCCTTTTAGTCCCCTCCCCCAGGCCACAGATCAGTAATGCCCACTTTTTGCCCCCTAGCAAAAAGTGTATGTGCGGCCTTGTGTATTACCATTTTTCATGGATTGATTTTTTCCCATTATTTGAGAAATGGCAGTCATGAGATTCGAATTTCAAGGATGGGTATATGCAGCTTAAAACACGTGGGAACTGGAGGGTTTGTAAAGCCAAAAATTTTCTTGCATGCTCTGCGCCAACTGATGGTGGCATTCCGCCTAGATAGTCTTGACGAGCTTGACCCTCGGCGGTGTCGGTCCCCCCATTTGCTACCTATAGGCCCCCCTAAAATTTTCATCCTAGCTACGCCCCTCAGTGCTTTTTAAAAGGGATTTGATGACATTCTTGCTCCTCATGAGGATGCTCAATTCTGGATTTTGATAGGATTCCCCGAAAAAGGTAGGGATCCTTTGTGCTTCATTTTTCATGAGTCTGGTTACAGTATATCTGCAGTTTAATTGCTTAGCCTGAGCAGTGATGGCTGTTTTCGCATTTTATTTGTTTTAACAGTGATACACCCAAGTGACAATTTTGGTGCTGCTGAGCATGAAGCCTTTCCTTATGCAGTAACTACTTGCCACCAGTTGTTTGCAGTTATCCACCACATTAGCACGAAAAGCAAAGAGTGACCACCATCAAAGTCCACACTCACTTCAGCTACAAACTTTCATCAGACTGTCAATCTTCAATTAGTTGATCATAAAACTGCGATATTTTGAAAGAACATGATTATTGCATCACCAGCTGTACTGAAAATATGGTTTCCGCACTATCGCGTTCAGTGAAAAACAAAATCCGCGCCTCCTATTGGATAGTTCGACCTCGTCATGAGAGCGTAAACACGTCATGACGAGGGGCCGTATACTGTTCAATGTGAAAGCCGACGACTGAACGCGATAGTGCGGAAACCAAATTTTGGCGGAGAAATGTTTCTTTTTGGGAGACATTTTTTGATCCAAATAAATCATCATACTACTCAAGTGATTGGAACACGCGATTTGAACTTTCGTATGTATTGAAATGATTTAAGGTGGATATTATGGCATAAAAATCGTGATTCAGTTAAACGAAGTTGGTACCGCCGAAAGACCGTGAAGTGCGCTACCTTTCCATTATTATATATATGTAGTATTTACTATATAATGCTAGGACTGCCTGTGTTCCATACAAGCATATGCCTGTATAAGTGCATATAGGCCACTCTCAAGTACGGCTGTAAGCAGTATATCCAGCCCACACTCTACTTACGCTCACTACGAGTACTGCAGTCTTACTGTACTACACTGCCGCTCTGGATTTCCTACAGCAGCGGGCCTGATTTCTCCACGCTTGCCAGCAAATATGGAGACGACATAATCTTGCAGAGAGTACAACATGTACCGTAGGGTACTTAGCATTGCAGATAACATACTACAGTTGTCTCTTCCATTTTGCTACAGTTGTCACTTCGGCCTTATTTTAGCCTGCGGAGCGCGCAATTTTTTTCCCACGAGGTTATGGGCAAATAATGCCAATGGACAAATCAGTTTCTTGAAAATAGGCCACACCCCTAGTTCCAAAATGACAGCTTTTCAACTCTTTTATTGTAATTCTGACACCGGATTATGAAAGAGCAGGCCAAATAATCCCAGTTCATGTAACCCTAACCCAACAAAGAATCCTTAACCATGATTTTGAAACAAATTTGAAAAATTTTGAAAATCAGACTTGCCCATAACCTCGTGGGAAAAAAAATGAGGCCTGCGGAGCAGACCCGTAGCAGCCATTCCTATATCCTGCTCTATGGTAGCAGCCTTCCAAAAGATGGCGCTCTCTCAGAAATCTAAATACACCGCCTGTATATATTATTGTATTGTATTAAACTTCGTCTGTATAGTGTATACTGTATATTAGGGGTAAGCAAATATTAAGAATTATACTTGTAGCTGATAAAACAATAGCCTGCTTACAGCAGGCTAGCCTTGTTTCATCTAAACACGTTCACGTGCATTGTTTAGCGCCGCAAGGTGCACGGGAAGCGCAATTTTTTTTCCCACGAGGTTATGGGCAAATCATGCCAATGGACCAATCAGCTTCTTGGAAATAGGCCACACCCCTAATTCCACAATGACAGCTTTTGAACCATTTTTTTGTAATTCTGACGCCAGATTATGAAAGAACGGGCCAAATAACCCCAGTCCACGTAACCCTAACCTTAGAAATAACCCCAGACATGATTTTGAAACAAATTTGAAAAAAATTTGTAAATCAGATTTGCCCATAACCTCGTGGGAAAAAAAATTGGGCGCACGGGAATAACAATTCAGTCATCGCGTGTGTATAGGCTTTACGTACACCATCCTAACTAGTAACTAACTGTCGGCATTACTCGTCGACCACATAGGCTAGCTTATCAGCTTAATATCTGGACCTAGGCCTAACCATGCAGCGTCACAGATTGCAGTAATCTCTGGTAGGCAATTCACTTCAACGGTTGCAGCATTTACAACTGCCACGGTCAGCTTATTGGGGTGCAGCTTAATACCGGCAGTCGGTGTAACCTCGGGCAATGCGTCACCGGCGGCATTTCATTTCTGCCAGAGCAACAAACTTCGGGCGGTCAATTCAACTCGCTGGCAGAACCGGACTTCGTATTCGATTGCCTCTACTCAACAGCCTCGTTCAACTTAGGGACCGATGTTACTAGGGGTGGCTGACTCACTAGCCCCGCATTGACGGTTGGTCTTGGTGTAAACTTAGGTGTAGGTCATTACGTAATAACTAACCAACAGCAGTAGATAATACAGCTGTCTACCTTCAGCTTCTAACATAAATAAATCCCAGCACATGTGCACATCATCCTAGCCACAACTGCATGCTAACCGGTTTATGTTTTGCTTAACTTTACAGATCTGCCAGGGGACACGACACGAACAGGCACAACACGGAGGATATTGAACACTAGGACTTGAGACCCGACCACGACCAGTCATAACCTACGGTCAACCACCTTCTGTATTAAAGCATATTATTTATCTAAATTCTCCAAAGTGGTATTGCACACTGTGTCGTTGTTAAATAGAGGATACTACCCACTCTGACATCGAATCCGCAGAGCCACTCCGAGGTAGACAAGCTAGACTTAGACACTGTGTCGTTCTTAACTAGAAGGCTCATAGTATATGCAATAAGTATAAGTCGTTCTCAAAAAAAAATAAATAAATAAAATAAATAAAATAAAATAAATAAAAAAATAAATATATAAAATAAAATAAATAAAATAAATAAATTAAATACATACATACATACATACATACATACATACATACATACACACCCCCCCACACACACACATACATACATACACACCTACCTACCTACCTACCTACCTACCTACCTACCTACCTACCTACCTACCTACCTACCCACCCCCTACCCTACCTACCTGCCTAACCTATCTACCTAACTTACCTACCTACCTAACTACCTACCTAAACTATCTACCTTACCTACCTATCTAACCTACCTACCTACCTTCCTAACCTATCTACCTTACCTACCTAACCTACCTACCTAACCTACCTACATACCTACCTACCTACCTACCTACCTACCTACCTACCTACCTACCTACCTACCTAACCTACCTAATCACTGGAGGGATGTTCGAATCACCGAAGGGATGAACGAATCACTGGAGGGATGAACGAATCACTTGATGGATGAACGAATCACTGGATGGATGATTGGATAATTGGATGAATGAATAATTGGATTTAGATTGTTTTTGACCAAATAACCATAAAGAGAATATATGCATTTAGTATGAGTCGCTCTCAAAGAAAAAATAAACAAAAGGTTTAACGTTGATGTCATTTCCGCGGAGCCACTTCGAGGTAGATATAAATTGGACTTCAGTTATTTTTCCCAAACCCCGTTTGGTTATTACACACTGTGTCGTTCTTATAAAGGGTGCCCCCCCCCCTTTGACAGCGAATCCGCGGAGCCACTCCAAGGTAGACAATTAAGACACAGATTATTTTTGCCCAAACCCCGTATGGATCTTACACACTGTGTCGTTCTTAAATAGAGGACTCCGGCCACTTTGACAATGAATCCGCGGAACTACTTCGAGATAGACAGGTTGGACAGGTTATTTTTGTCCAAACCCCGTATGGATGTTACACACTGTGTCGTTCTTAACGAAGAGTGTTACTAGCACTCTTCGTTAACGAAGAGTGCTACTAGTACGAATGGACAGCAGAATGTGTGTGTGTGTGTGTGTGTGTGTGTGTGTGTGTGTGTGTGTGTGTTGTACACATCAGGCATTCTCAACATGACATCCAGTCCGCGGAGCCACTCCGAGGTAGACTTAGATTTTTTTACCAAAACCCAATATCGATATTACACACTGTTTTGTTCTTAAATAGAGGGTACTCCCCACCGAATCCGCGTAGCCACTCCGAGGTAGACTAGTTGGACTTAGATTTATTTTTGTCTAAATTCCCATAGAGTGGTATTACACGCTGTGTCGTTCTTAAATAGAGGGTACCACCCACTTTGACATCGAATCCGCGGAGCTACTCCGACGTTAGCCTTGTTCAAGACTCTAGTTCACTTCCGTCCACCACATATCGGCTGTGAAGCACACGTACCAGTGCGCCCTCTAAATCTACTATTGAACTCTTATAACTAGAGTTTTGTCCATTACGGCAGACGGCTTTAAACTATTTCTTTGTTTTTTTCAGAGATTTTTCCCTCCAAAAATTGAGGGAACCAATCACATCTACTAAACTTGCTCACACCAACCTAATATATGCATATTCAAATTTCTTCCACGCCCACCCAGGCTCACGACATTTGTCTAAAGGCAGTGTGGATGTATAACGCTAACGACGAGTGCTACTAGTACGAATGGACAGCAAACTGTGTGTGTGTGTGTGTGCACATGTATTGATATCCAGCGGAGGACCTTGACCAGAATACACACCTACCACCTGAGGACATTTTTTCCACCTGAGGACCTAAACCCAGGTCCTCGAGTAAATTTAGTTCCATTGCATTCTACACACGTTTTCCATTATCTAGGTATAGGTAAGGGCAGAGAGTCCTTTACTGGCTATGAATTTGAAACAGGTGTGTGAAAATTTCAGAGGTCCTCAGGTGTGTAGGATACAACTGGTGGACTTATATTGTATTGCCAATATAGTGGACTTAGGAGATATATGTGGCTTCCTAATTGGTGTGTTTAGGGCCCTCTAGAGGGTAGTAATACAATGCATGTGTTCATTCATCAATCTCATAGTTGTATGTGCTGGTCCGCAGGTGAATATGCATACATGAAAACATGCGCAGGTCCTCGGTTTGTGATGAATACCAGTATGTGTGTGTGTATTGTATGCATCAGGCATTCTCAACTATATTCAGTGAAGTGCCACTTAATTGAATAAAAATGCGAGAAGTGCCACCATCCATCCTGGTGACCGTTCGTCATGTGGGAGTAATTACATCGAAACGATGTATATCACAACCAGGCCCTTAGCCAGAATTACCAATTTGGGAGGGGGCACGTCGCTGTTGGAGTTTCGCCGGCCTGGGGGAGGGGTCTCATGGGGTTTTCCCCTCCCCCTTTGAGAATTTTTGCCTATTTTAAGGACTCTAGATGCAAAATGGTGCGCTTTTCCCCATTTTTCTTCCTATAGGCTTATTTGTATTCCAAAAAGGCTGGTCTCGTAATAAAATAATTCTTTCCTCATTCAGTGCAAGACCTTTTATTGAAAAATTTGGGAGAGGGAGGGGGCAGGTGCCCCCCGTAGCTACGTGCCTGATCACAACGCTCACAATAAAGTGTATACGGTAGCGTTTAGCATAGATACATTTCCGTGTACCGTCGCTGTAGTGAAGCTTGAAACTGTGGGGCTTGCATTATACAGGGGCTTTCCCACCTGTTACCTACAGTAACTGTAGCGCCCATCACGGACATCTCCTAGCTTAGAATTGAACAATGTTCAAGTTTCATAGCTTTGTAGCGCTACACTAAATGTAGTATGAACTGGCCTTTCAACAAACCTCTCGCACAAGTCACAAGTAAGGCTAAGTAAAGTGTCACTGAGACTCTTTCAAAGGGGCCACGGGTGCTCAGCATAAGCAATGGAGTAGGGGAAACAAGCCAATGAGCCACGAATGGAAAAAAGGCCTTGGCCGGC
The DNA here is from genome assembly GCA_029531755.1 of Holothuria leucospilota. Lineage (NCBI taxonomy): Eukaryota > Metazoa > Echinodermata > Holothuroidea > Aspidochirotida > Holothuriidae > Holothuria > Holothuria leucospilota. Next base: position 46,239,433 of record CM055961.1, read on the forward strand.
CCGACTTAAACCAATTGGTTAGAAACAGAGCTGTAAAACCTCATCTATCTCATCCAACTACAAGGGACCACAGCAACGGCCACAGTCCGCTGTGGGGTCAATGGTTAGTGGAAACAATCAAGACCTTGTATCATAGCCGGATTTACCCAGTAATCGAGGTAACCTATAGGTTAAGGGCCCCCCGATGTTTTGGCTTTCAGGGGGGGGGGGAGCGGAAATTTTCATAAACGAGTCACCTTTTTAGGTTAGTTTTTTAATCTGCTTCTGAGTTGAAACAAAAATCCCTACCTTTCTGCTTACCAAAATATAGCTTCTGAAGCTCTAGTCTCCATTTTCTGATCTATAATGTTACCTGGCAGGAATTTCGTTAACGTTACTGATAGTATTTACCAATAAAGCTACTATATGAAGCATGTCATACGGGTTACGACGCATTGTCCTTGAGTATGATATCGTATTAACACTGACACGTGGTTATACATTCCTGTTCTAGAGGTTCGTTTCTTCTCTTTCATATTCGCTGTATTATTAACATATTTAATTTATTTAACAGGATCTCAGAATTGCCCAAGTTATTTTTGAGCCGTATTAACAAAATACTCAAAAGGTGATCATTATCTGCACTTAAGAGGAGGGTTTAAGCAAAAATGTACTTTTCACATGTGAAAGAGGAACTAAAGCTATGCATTTTGGTGAAACTCTCATTCGATAATTATCTCAGCGATAATTATGGTGGCCCTTCGGTTAGGACAGTGCTTCTTAGTCAGGCCACAGAAACCTTGGGTCAACTGAGGAGGACTGTGGATTGGTGTGATTGTGTAAGGAGTCCTGAATTCCGTTCAATGAATTGCCTTGACTTTTTTGTTTTGTTCAAATTGACGTGCACATGATCTTCAGGTTAATTGCTAGTCACCAGAGTTGTAATCGAGTCACTAGATTCGCGACTCGAGTCACCAACTGTCAAACTTTTAAGTGACTCGAGTCACTGTACTATTTCAATAGGGAAATTACTCCTGAATTCTATCGAGTCACTATCATTTTGAGAAGAAGTGACTCCAGTCGTGACTCTTTACAACACTGCTAGTCACTTGACAATTTAAAAGAACTGGCAGTACCATGAATAGATGCAATTCATTTTGCGTACCTTAATATCCATAAGCAAGAAATTCACGACTGACAGTGTTTAATTTCAGGAGAGAACCCACAGTCATAGTTATACTCATGGCCTCACGTAGTTGGGCAGTGTCAGTGCCCCTCCCTCGAAATGTTTAAAGGCATTGTCTGGTGGCATTTTGTAGGGGTCTTATAGGAAAGATAAAAAATTTTCGCTACATGTCATCCAAACCCCATACCAAAACTCCATTCCTAACTCAAGATATCCCTTCCAAAAGACTGGTTACTTTTGACAAGAAATACATCCAGATTTCCTAAAGGTCACAGAACATGAAGCAAAGTGGGCAAATTGTCTCAGATTCCTTTTGTTATTCTTTATAATTGAATACCTTGTTTGTCCTTGAAATTTGATACCGTTGGAATGTTTAGATGCTTTTCCGTGTAGATATAGTGTAAAACTGTGCCATACATATCGTACAGCAAATAAAGTTATGAAATAATCAATTAAGTGATATCAACATTATAAGGAAATACAAAAGCTACATCTAATCGATTGCCCAGATGACATCACAGATTTTCCACCATGCACTGCGGAACATGAAAATAAAGCATTTCTTCGAAAATTTATACCTTCCAAATGCAAGGTGCTATAGAGATGGGGTTTTCACTGCCTAACACAGAAAATTATTCTGCTTTTTTGAAAACATCAAATTTGGTCACCAGAACATGCTTTTAAAGCCAATTTTTATCGAATCGATCTGTGTTAATTTCCGAGATTCCAAAATAATGTTTAGACGTTATTTGTAAGTCACAGGAAATTCCATTTCTGACCGTAGGGCAGTCACGTAGCGTAGGGGGCAGGGCAACCGTCCTGTCCTTGAGGGTATTTTGTCTTATTTTTCTGTCACCTTTGTCGCTATAAATTTCTTAAAATGCAATTCAGTTTCCGCGCGATTCGTACGGTTCCATCCTGAGTACTGCTCCCATTCTCACTTTCTGTGGGGCTTTGCCCCATAAAATCTCGCAATAATCCAAACTCCCCTCCTTCCTCAAGCTCACCCGCAAGCATCATCAATCCCTGCCAGCTGTTAATCATAAGGAGTGAAGATACATTTGCATCAGACAGCGTTTCATTTCAACATTTTCCTGGGAAGACCTGCGTCCAGGCTCTTTCGGACACTGCTTGCCTTTTATCTTCACTAACCACATTGCAGCAACATTTTGTTCAAAATCGTGGATGCGCACCGAACAATTTCATGAACTGAATTGAATTGAATTTTCGCATACATTCAAGTAAGCTAGTATGAGAAAGAGAACGATTAACAATAACACATGTTCAAATTTCGTAAATAGGCCTATATTCAGGGAAAGAATGGGGAAAAGTTTTTAACTAAGTAAAGGAAATTAAAAAAAGAAAAGGTTGAGAAGCACTCCACCAGTTATCGCAATGCCTTCGATGCATTAGGTATCTATTGCTATAAAGTTCCCCTGAGTACCATTCTTGTCTCCTCTGGCCAAACCTCTTACCTCTGAGAAAGAATTGTAAGTGTATTTTGTTTATTTTGAATAGTTACACATTTCGCTTTAAACTTTTTTTGCCTTGACATGACTACAGGTAATGGTCCTGCACCGAAAGGTCAAATTCTTGGTATCGACTTTCTTGATACATATCATATACTTCCGTACATCAGAATGTCCAAGCGCATTTCTGTATGTGGTTATTGATGAAACACCTGCAGATATAGGCCTTATTTAACACATAACAAAAATAAAACAGCAGATGTTGTATGTCAAGTTCTATGTCTCCCATACACAAATTGCTTAACAGAATAAAATGTGTCTGAGTTGTCTCTCTTTAGGGAGTTTAAAATTTCTTAATCATGAAAGGTAGAATAGTCTTATGGAAATTGACAGGCCTGGAAGTGGCATTTCTGGTAATTTACCGGCATCGGCACTTTGTCCAAAAATCTCTCAGGCTAGACGCTAATCAGCCGGTGGCGCTCCACTTAGATAGTGTCACGTATTAGTCCCACCCACAAATACATATGGGCCCGGGAACGTTTGTGTCTATTTCGATCATTAAATGCTCAACAGAAGCGCTAGCTGCACCGTTCTGCGCATTGTGTGACACCCACACGGGCTATGTCATTGTTTATGACTATTCAAATACACACTCACTGAAAGCTGTGTGCACAACACGTACACAGCCCTATAACCGTTACCATGTCCACGAACTAGACACCCCCAAAACGTTCACTTTCTTTCAAATTTTGTGATTTGCACGGGAGAGTAAGATTGTTTAACTTCATGAGAATCTTCTAACAGTTCTTTCCATCCTTATATGAAGCAGTTTTAGTCAAAACTATGTGATTTGGATGAAAACGTGCACGAAAACAGCCCGCTCGTTCGTTCGTAAAACGTTCAGATAAAATGTGACGTCATCAGTCTGTTTGAATATGAATATGCAAAAGGAAGATAATTAGCCTGGTTTGGACCTCGAAATCGAACGAAAGATATTATTCGTTCGAGAAATTACATATTATAAGTACCGTCCAATCAGGGAGATTTTACTACCGTTTGAAAGAGGTTTTTTTTATCTTCCTTGTTCAACTTTAGCCAGTTTATTGAGATAAACATTTAGCAGCATAGCGAGTAGGGGATCCAGTATAGGTGCAAGGAGAATGCAAATATCGCAGGTACATAGCTTCAAGAAACTTCCGGATTTCATAATTTTTAATGTGAAAATTACATATTATGAAGGTTTCTAAACATTAAATCTTTAAGCACCATCGAAAAGAGGACACTTTGGAGTATATAAAACAAGTTTAGCCGCGTTCGACTGAAAACAAACTGAAATCAAAAAGTTTAAATAAAGAGGAAGCTGTGTCAATTGAAAACGGTAAAATACACACGTAAGGACCCTGTCGGTCTGCGCATTGAGCAAATGATCGCAACGTTCCCATATGATATCATTAAAAATTACTCATAGGGCCCCCCTCATATGATAGGTTACGGGGCCCCCTGAAGGTAAATCCGACTATGCCTTGTATCCTTGGTTGAATAAAGAAAGTTTATTTTCGTACCACCTCGGATGTGGTAACTCCACGTTACAACATTGACCGCACAGCATAACTTAATCTAAGTTAATACCATTTTACATCCTGAAAGACGGAACTTACTCTACAGCCTGCTACGTAGGCAAGATGCAGCATGGCTTAGATAGAGACTGGAAAAGCATTGCAAGAAAACAAGCGCAACAATGTTGCCGAAGTTCAGCTTTTCCTGTTGACCTAAAAGTCTGCAGTCAATATTTCGGTTGGGTCTGTAACTCATGTTGTTCATACGTACGTTTGAAAACAAAGAGATAAATAAATGCAATGAAATATGTATTGAACTCCTGAAGTCTCTGAAAGACTAAATCTGGTACACAAAGTTAACTTTATATGCTGCACAGATGTTAGTATACAAATGATGAATGTTTATGAGTGTGCTGCTGTGTAGACCTCATTTGTTTTCCATAATTGGACTCAGATAGTAACTTCCGATAAAGAAATTTTACAGATGGTTAAAGGTCTTAAAAGCGATATTTTGCCCCAACGATATTCCTTGAAGTTGTCCAGGGACAATTGAAGTTCAAATGCCACTATGATTTGGAAAGGGGAAAAACCAAAACTGCTCAATTGCTCAATATAAAGGGATGTAATTAAATTCTTTACACGCCCAATTCTGAGTACTCTTTAGTCCCGTTTTCCCCTAAAAAATTATTTTACTGCATAACATTTTTATGAGTGGGATCTACCAGGTATAAATCGTCGATCGCTTTTAGGACCGGTGAATGTGTCGCAACAGGCCGGAGGGCGTTCGGAAAATATGCACACGTAAACTAAGTCTAAGGCTATTGAAATATCATCTCCCATGGTTTCCCCTTACCAACTCGGTGGGGCTTTCGGCAACGGAAAACAAGACTGAGGCGGTTCCTGCAGTGTCGCGCCCATGTGACTGCACCAGGCTCGTAGCCTGACGAGGTACTGAAGGGGGCGAAATGGCTTCCAGGGGCTAACAAATTTTTAAGGGGGGGGCAAATGTGTATAAATGCCATTAAGCCAATGGCAACTTGAAAACTCGCTAGGGGGCGAAAAAATTTCAAAGAGGGATTCGCCCCCATGGCCCGCTTGCTAGAAGCCTGAGCTGCACAATTTCTGTCTCCGAGACTCACATATGGCACACGCCTTCAAAAAGCACGTTTTCCTTTTCAAACCGAAATGTTTTTGGAATGTTAGCACAACCGACAAGCTTAAACCATATGAAGCATTGTATTTCAATCAACGTGCTATGTTCTTTTTTTTAAAGAAAGCGGGTGGGTTCCTCTTCCCCTTACGAAATTTCCTAGACAACATTCACCTTAACTTGAAGTAGTGTACCCTGCGCCGGCACCCCAGTTCACGAGTAGCTTCTTTCCTTCATGTGACAATAAAAACTAATTTGCTATTAAGAAAGGATAAGTTATTTGCTAACTTTTCATACTAAATATTTTTTGTCCAGAAATGTTAATAAAAATTTTTGTAAAGGAGATACAAGAAGATTTGAAAGATTAAGGTAATCTTCACAAAAAACTTGAAACTTGAGGCGTCTGCATATATTCTCTTTAAACTTTAAGCCAACCAAGGGCGTAGGAAGCCGGGGCTAGGGGGCTTGGCCCCCGTCAAAAATGTGGGGGGCGAAGTATGCTTCCGCCCCCCAAGATCCAACGGCAAAACCCCTTTATTTGATTCTTCTGTAAGAAATGTCAAAATTTGCAGTAATTTTCCTTAAAGTTTGTCCAAAATGTTGCACCAAATTGCATCTGAGGACCCTCAAACACCCAAAAATTTTCCAAAGGGGAGGGGGACACCCCCTCCACTGAGACCCCTCCCCCTGGACGGCGATCCGAAACAAGGTTCAGCCCTCCCACGTGTTTAAAGCTTCCTACGCCTATGAGCCAAACTCCTAAAAACATTCAGGCATCAGGCTAACTGAATACTTGTTTCTGCCTCAACACAAAAATGTGTAGGCCTAGCCTACACCACTGTTTCGCACAAGGCCAATTATTCGCAAGAACTTGCACAACTTTGAAACGTTCGGCATTTCTTTTCGAGCAGGCCTAACCACCTAACAACTCCCTGGCCTAACCATCCAACCAATTTAGCTACCCAGCTAACACAAAAACGTTTTCTAAACGTTCTTAATCAACGTTCTTAATCTTAAACGTTTGCAAAACGTTTCTTTCTGCGTTTTTAGCACGTGTTTTTGTGGACTTTTCATACGTTTTTAAAGTTTTTTCGAGACGTTTTAGAAACTTGTTTAGACGTAAACGACGTTAATAAAACCTTTGCCTGATATAATACCGACGTGTGGAAAACGTATCAGACACCTTGAGAAAACTGGTACGTACGGAAAACGTCCGGGACATAGGAAAATCGTGCGGGACGTTCAGAAAACGTTTAAGGGACTGCGAAAATACCCAGGACGTTCAAAGAACGTTTCAGAGACGTACAAAAAATGTCTAGGATGTTTAGAAAACGTTTTAGGGTCTTAAGGAAAACATTCATGACGTCCACAAAACGTTTTAAGGACGTACGAAAAATACACAGGACGTCTAGAGAACATTACAGAGACGAACAAAAATGTGTCGGATGTCAAGAAATCGTTTCAGGGATGTTACGAAAACTTCTATGACGTCCAGGAAACATCTCAGGTGCTTGCAAATATCGCCATTGTTGTGGAACCAAAATATATGAAAGGGAGCAAATGCTAATGTATTCCCCTTCCCTTTCATGAGATAGACCCTTGGGTTGCTTTATGGTCAATTGTTGGGAGAGAAAGTATTAACTAATGGAATTTACTGGGAGTGAAAGGGAAATTTCACTTAACTCTAAAGACAAAGAAAAGGGTAATGAAGGTAAAACAAGATACAAAAGGTTTTCATCTTCTTCACCTTTGTAACTGTGAAATAAAGATACTACCTTTAATGAAGTGATCCATTAAAAGACTTCTTAATTTCTTAGCACTGACAAATGAATATGTGGAAGGATCTTACTGTACAACTGTAGTTTTAACTGAAAGAAAAACACTGTGCAAACTTATAAATGCCAAAAGCAATAAATAATTGCTTGGATAGTATATGGTATAGTTAAATTTTACCGTGGTTACCGTGGTTCAGTATCTGAACTACTTGTAAGAAATAATACTAAAATTAACCTACGTATGCTTCAAGGAGTAAACACATTCATAATTCTATATGAAATAGAAATAAAGCCAGAGCCAATAACTAAGAACCAGGGTAGGAATTAAGCGAGAGCTCAGGGCGATTAGCCCCCGTAACTTGCAAAATAGCCCCCAAAACTGGGTCACGAGGGCGAATTTGGCCATATAGTTTGTGTAGGGAAGACGGATTTAACAGCACATTTCAGCCAACTAGCCCAAAAAGAGCCCTCGTAAGAACACCAAGTTAATAATAGTAAATATAACAATGTTCCTATCAAAGCTGAATTCTGAGAAATCTTTTGCATTATAATGTAATTTGTACAGTAGAAATGGTCAAGTTGTGTTGTGGATGAACTTAAGTACATATAAATAATTAAGGTAAACAGGACGGTTTAATTGAATAGTAAAAATGAATACAATATATAGAGTTCATATCAAGCCTAGCAGACAGAAACAAGGAATGGTGCAGTAAGTCTGAGGCTGTGAGTTAGCACAGATACACAGCAATGATCAATACAAAATTAGCAAATTCCAAATAAAACAAGGCTTAGTTTGCAGTTTGAATTAAACTATTAAAGTTTAAAAAACTCTGGGATGAAATAAAGAATGTAACTTCTATCGAGGTGCGTGGATAACATTTCTTAGAAAAAGCTGGAGTAAAATGCTGTAAAAAATAGAAATCTCAAATAACAAACTTAAAGATTGCTTGGCTAAAAGACATGAAAGCAATAATACAACTTATTAACTTTATGATGTTGCTATTGGATAAACCTTTAAACACAACCTGGGTAAAAAAGTACAGTAGTCTCAATGTGACAGGAAAGCAATATTCTATGAAAAGTAGAATACAAGGTGGATTAATGTTTGGTACTGTATACGACTGGAACCAAAATATTGTGTGACACTTTGATATCAACAAGAAACCTCTGTTCTCATACTGTACTTATGATGGCAGCTAACCACAGTACAGTACGTGGTAAGTTGAAATGCCTGTACATTTGTTGCTAGACCATAAGTTATTCTTTGATTAATCATTTACTGTATATTAGTAATTGAATTTCAACCATAGAGTCAACTTGCAATGATTACGCTGGACTGAGCAGAGCAGTACAAATTGAGATTCTTTGGAACTTATATGTAAAGTCACAACAGCAAACAAAGAGGAAGCCTTAAAAAATAGTTGCCAAGGAGACAATTTATATCAAGGTTGAAGAACCTTCAGTTATCAAACGGGGCAGATTTCGACACACTCTCAATTTCCCCATTAGAAAACAAGGTTTTGCTTTTGTCCAAGGTAAAAAGTCATATCATTCATTTCACATAAAGGGAAAGGCTTGTCCACAATGTAAAAATAAATTTCACACTTTTCCAAGTAAAAACCAAGTTTGGCCATTGTTTAAAAGTATTTTACAAAATATATAAGCACAAGTCATTTTCCAATTCAAAACAAAGTTTGTCCATGGTAAAGAAAATATTTCACGAAATATTATGTGCATCAGTCTTCTCACATTTTCCAAATCAAGCACAAGATTTTGTCCATGATAATTTAGTATTCCTACAATAAGTTTTGTCTATGATGTAAGAATTGCCACAGCAACTTCCCAGTTTCAACACATTCAACAATGTATGAAAGGTTAACTATAGAAAGAAATATTTTGTTCGGTCGTCGTATAATTCTTCTGTTCTGCACTGCCTTCCAAGCAAAGGGTATGATCCAAAAGGAATGGCAGTTCCACTCTTCTCAACCCCTCTCTGGTACAGGCACTCTACGGTACCCTGTTTTTCAGAAACAATGTTGAACTCCAGCTCGAATGTTCATTTACGAACTACTTTAAAAGACCTAACTGTACTTTAGGAAGGCACCCAACATTTCTTTTGTAAATTGATATGGTCCATACTCCATAGCCATCTGTAGGGAACTTCTTAAAATGCGGTGCATTCAACATGTTCTACAGAATACTGTATTATTTTTCCTCTATCTGCTTCACATTACAGCACATCATCTACAGTATTTCAATACTGTAGCAGTAGCTTTTCTAGTCTTTGTAGTCATTCACTCCACAGCAATAAAATCGAAAAGTACAGGGTATGCGGGATTGCTAATGACTTGGATTCTGAATTTCACACATGAACTCAATAGTCAACCAGACAAAACGTTATTTGAATGGAAGCACAAAACACAAGGAGACTCCATTTGTATATAGTACGAGCAATTTGCTGTCTCAGAAATATTGTGTAAGCAATTCAGAGACAACAACAGCACACTAGCAAAATCAGTGAAAAGCTTCGATTTATATATTGTCTCTGCATCTTCCAAAACTGCTACAAAAATCAATCTGTTAGTACTGGTTATCACTAACTCCTTGAGCACTAACGGTCACAGTGCATACTTAATTCTGCTAAATCACTGTCCAAAGCTGTGCAGATCGAGCTTTACCATCATGTCATCCTGTAAGTGTAAACGAAAAAATAATATTGAAAGCATATATAGCCTAGTACTTGAAATACTGTTCTTTGCATCTGAGTTGGTAGGAGCCATTAGTAAAAGCGGAGGTGATAATCAAAAAATTTGGGTGGTGTGTATATTCTAGCAACTCTGAATCCAGAGAAAGACGTAATCTCACACACTGAATTAAAATACTTTGAGCTTTTTACCCTTACTCCAAATCCAGATATGGATTGATATCTGGATATATCTGGCTAAATACAGTCTTTATATGGCCATATCAAGCCAGATATACTGCCAGATTTAGATGCCTTGATACATTATATCAAGTTTTATATGGCCATATCAAGCCAGATATAATTTGATGCAATGCAATTCCAGATATGCAAATAAAGTTTTATATGGCCATATCAAGCCAGATATAACTTGATGAAATGCCAGTCCAGATATGTAAATACAGTTTTATATGGCCATATCAAGCCAGATATAACTTGATACAATGCAATTCCAGATATGCAAATAAAGTTTTATATGGCCATATCAAGCCAGATATAACTTGATACTTGTGCAATTCCAGATATGCAAATAAGGTTTTATATGGCCAAATCAAGCCAGATATATCTTGATGAAATGCCAGTCCAGATATGTAAATACAGTTTTATATGGCCATATCAAGCCAGATATAACTTGATACAATGCAATTCCAGATATGCAAATAAATTTTTATACGGCCATATCAAGCCAGATAAAACTTGATACTTGTGCAATTCCAGATATGCAAATAAAGTTTTATATGGCCATATCAAGTCAGATATATCTTGATGAAATGCCAGTCCAGATATGTAAATACAGTTTTACATGGCCATATCAAGCCAGATAAAATTTGATACTTGTGCAATTCCAGATATGCAAATAAGGTTTTATATACTTCTTCGCTGATTTCATATCTGGTACAAATCTGCTGCAGATATGGGATTTATATCTGGGGCCAGATATGAAATCCATATCTGGCCCTTATATGGAATTTCATATCTGGCCCATATCTGGATTTCGAGTAAGGGTACAACTCCCTACTGTCACTAGATGTGACAAATTGATTCTAGGACAAAACTCATTTAATTCTTAGGTAGGGTTAATGACAACCAAATTTGTTCCAGATTCCCCGGAATCCGGATTCAACTCGTCGGTTTGACCGTTCTTATTTTTAAGTACGTATACTCTGCTTCTCTGTATGAAGAGAAACGCTTAAAAAAGTTCATGACGGAGGTCGTAGCTTTGCTATATTTATTCAAAATCCATTTCATGCAACTAAAACTTGGACACTGAATGGTTAAGGTCTGTGTTATTTCCCTTAATTATGTGTTGTGACGGGGTAAATCTGTTATTTTTAAGGGTGCGCAACATTTACTGCTCAACATTAGGTATCACGCCTATAGGCCTGTGCTACTATATTATCCCTGTTAATGACATTGAGATACGTCAACAATTTATTAACAATTTGTTCTTACGTTAACTGCAATATGAAAGTTCCATGAAGGTATACCTAGGCCCTACCTTTTAATTAATAAGTGGGAAATTCACCAAACAATTGGTAACTGCAAGAACCAATCTCAGTCTATCTTACCATGAAGGGGCCTAAACTAGTATTAGTAATTGTTATTTTCACCACTCTGCTTCTACTGTACAATCCCCAATATACTTTTTCGCTGTTCAACATTCCAACCCACCCTGCTAACTATTGGCCTACTTAGATTTTGAACCTGATGCCACTGTTATGAATTTTAGGGCCTTTGCTCAATATTCACAGTTTTTCTCTCATAAACATTTTATTATACCTAGAGTAGAGGGCGCTAGACATTCTGTCAAGTGCTAGGGAGTTGTCAGAATGGGTAGCACTAACGCTAGGCTGCACTACAGTACTGTACTGTACACAGTCGAGTACATATGCTTATTATTGCTGTATCACTTACTTATGTCCTAACGACTGCAAAGTCCTTACAAATATCATGGCAAATTTCCATCTTTTTGGTTTATAAAAGGGAATTAGGCTAAACTTAAAACATTACTTACTATGATTCTGATAGTTCTTCGAGGAAAAAGAAGTTGAAATTTTCAGGTGTATGAGGGGCTTTACAACCGATCTTAATAGGAGGGTATATTCAGTGTGACACTGTACCGTAATCTCCAGAGGCAGAGAAATTTTTGAAAAAAATGGGGGAAGGAATTGAAATGAAGACCCATTGAAGCAAACTTGACTGTTTGAAATGGTAAAAGTCAATAGAAGCATTTCCAAAATATTGGGGGTAGGCTACTAGAAATTCTATTCCCCTACCCTCGCCCTACTGCAGTACGTCCTAAAAACGTTTTAAGAACGTCCGAAACGTTTTGAAAACTATCTTTAAACGTATCAACACTTGAATTACGATTTAAAAACGTTTTTGGACGTACTGTGTTTATAGGGAGGGAACTCCGTCTTTTATTAGTCCCCAGTTGAATCCAGTTAGACCCCAGTTCAACACAGTTGAACCCTAGTTGAACCCAGTTGGATTTTCAACTGGGTTCAACTGAAATTTATGCCGGGGAGGGACCAGGGATAAAAATACAAGCTTAGCAAATTGCCAGCTAGGATTACAATTCAGGTGATGGGGAAGGGGCAATGGGAAAAGGGGGTAATGTTGGGTAAATGACATCGAAAAGCTCCAATTGTAAGGAAAGGGACACTGTTCTCTTCCTCATGCAAATGGTACATAATTATGTGTAACTTATGTGACCTCTAGAGGAGGGGTAAGCTGAAAACGTCAGGAGAGATGAGAATATATTATCCCTCCTTAAGTTTTCGTTAACACAGCTAATTATGTAAGTAAATTGACGATTTTATTCCTTAAAACTGAGGTATTTTATTTATCACTTTGAGTCCTGTCCCGTTAAAGGGGAATTTTTATCATCCCAGACAGTTCCAATTCTCCCAACTATGCAACTTCTAGCTCCTCCCACAACTGTATGAAGCTCCCCCTTGTGCAGGAATAAACCTGTTTTACTGCTTAAGGCCATGTTCTGGTGAGCATACAAGGCTACAGAATGTAATAAAAGCTCTCTCTGCCTTGTGTGGAATGTGAGCTACTCTGCATCTTTCAAATTTTCAAACTTTGATGTCAATCAAAGAGCAGTCACCAACTGAGAATTTTGATAACCCCACACTTGCACCTTATTTAAACTTTGCTTGACACTATATAACACATTTGTGTTGGTGTGTCGTTAAATTTCATCTAACTAACCAACCAACCAACCAACCAACCAACCAACCAACCAACCAACCAACCAACCAACCAACCAACCAACCAACCAACCCACCCACCCACCCACCCACCCACCCACCAACCAACCAACCAACCAACCAACCAACTAACTAACTAACTAACTAACTAACTAACTAACTAACTAACTAACTAACTAACTAACTAACTAACTAACTAACTAACTAACCCACACTAAAAATACACTTTGGGGTGATGACTGTATGTCTTTAAGGTTATGGGATCCCGTTGCACCAATAGGAAGCCCTATTGATAGAAAGCCCCGTAGAAAGCCAGCTTTCAAATTAAAAGAGCTTATGGGACCATATGGATGACCCATTGAAATCAACGGGTTCCCAGTTAAAGTAGTCTCATATATTGCCTTTGGTCCCACCCATGATTTCTATAGAGTTTTCTCTTGGGCGTGAATACGGTATTCATAACGTCTAGAAAACGCTTTCACACCATTTTATTATTACGTTTAACAATCGTTATTTTCTTACGTACTTAAAACGGTTTTTGGAGAATCCTCGTGATTATACTCAAATGAAAACATGTAGAAAACGTTCGGTTAGGAACGTTTTAATAACGTTTGACATTACGTTTTACAAACGTAATTTTGTTACGTATTAAAAACGTTTTTGTAGAATTCAGTTTAGTTTTTGAGGAACGGAAGACGTTTTGAAAACGTTCTTAAAACGTGATTTTGGACGAAGACGAAACCGACGAACTGAGAACCAAACCAAAACATTTTCTGGACGTTCTGTGTTTGCTGGGATCTAACCAAACTGAACCCAACAATTAGAGGGAAGAAATCATCATTATATGAATAGGTACCTTATCCTAGCATTATCTTCCCATGGTTTAGTAGGTCGTAGCAGGAAGTTACTATTTGACAAACAGCAACTCCCTAGTCTTAACCTAATTTAAATTTTCTGTTCAACCACCTTCCAAACAGCAACTCCAGATTGAAGCAGGTTATTCGTCTGGTTGTTGGAAGTTTACTCTTCAGATTTCTTTAGGTCTTACAGAAAACTCTTGTTTCCTCCATATTCCCTATTCATGCCTCTTTGCTTCAAGTCAACACTCCCTTTGTTCCGAACTACTAAGCTGCTTTTACCCAACAATCAACTTTCACAAAGGGAGCTCATCAGTGCATGGTTTCTTCAAAGAGTGCCAATACACACATAGCAAATTCAATACCATGTGCACTTGTATCATTTACAACTGCTTGAGGGACACAACAAGCCAACAAACAGGAAGTACTTGGAAACAGCTTCTATCTCAATCTTCTCTATGTCAGGGGATAGTAAAGGCCTTTTCAAAGATTTCTGAAATAAATCGCTCTGTTATCTGGTTATTAGCTCTTGGACTTTCAGTGAGTAACTGTTACAAACAAGCAAGGTTGCAGTCTATAACATTCATATTTCCTTCTTTTGAGTTATGTACAACACCTGACAAGGCTATTCTGTACAGTTAGTTGACTAGTACGGCTGAGGGAGCCAGACGACACCACCACCAAAAAAAGACTTGTAACTTGACTAAGGTCTAAGGAGAAAAGCTGGCTTTTAAATGTATCAACTCAATCATAACCCACCCAGCAAGAATGCAAAGCTTACGTTTTGAAATATTAACTGGTACAAAGGCTACACGTATAGCACAAAAGCACTACGGCCTATAAAATATCTGTTTACATCGAAAAGGTCAGTCAGAAGTACACAAATACAGGTGGATGTCACTAAGGCCCTAGAAGTGATAGCTTCATTAGGAGTCCAGCAACCTCTGAACCATAGTGGTAAATACTTGTGACCCAAATAAAAGGTGATCTATAAGATTTAGGACTTTTTTTGAAAATGAACTTTGGATGACTAATTTCTCCCTTTCATGCATTTCAAGGCAGCATGTCTCGCGCCTGATAACTGGTTTGCCCAAGTCTACATGTTTTGCAGCAGAAAATAAAAAAGAAGAGTGATCTATCTTATAAAAGTAGGGCACATTTATATTTTTCGCAGGAATTGACTCCCCGACACTCTTTTTCTAGAACCCTAATGAAAACAGCAGGCAAAATGTTTGATTCAATAGCTCACAACCACTGATTCGATGCAATTAAATGCGAAACTAATAGAATTTTACTGTAGCAATTTAATGCATTAAACTTGTTGGAAATTGCCTCGTACCATTAATCATTTGGTCTGCACATTTATTCAGGGCACTTACAGTACATGAACCACTTGGATTCCTTGGTTATGAGGATTCATGACTCGTGGCTTAAGTAGTCCTGGTCATGGTCATATCCCCTCGCTCACTCAAGAAAAGGTGTTGACCCTCTTGCCTAGAACTACAGTATTTAAAACAGTGTGTGAGTTAGCCTTTGTAGATTTCTTAGAGTTGGCACAATTATTGAGATTCAATCTGGACAAGAAGACATTTATTCAGGTTAGGGAACTGCTCGTCTGAAATATAAATAAAATTTGTTGGAGCCTGTCCGGGGCAACAAGAGTTACATTGTTGATGCACCCTATATCCTAGTTCTAAAATGGTTCATTTCAGTCATGTGACAATTTAAAATATACATAGAATAAGTCTTGAATTTGACTATAGCTCTCCATGAGTGCTTTGACAGTTTGCAATTAGACCCATGCTATAGTAAGCCAAAGGCTGCATTTAACATTTGTGACATTTTACATTATTACTTAAAGGGACACTCAGAGAAGACAGTCTCAAAAAAAGGAGAAGAACTTTACTACAAAAAGTTTTATGAAAAAAGTACCATCTGCTCTGGAATGTAGACATATGTAGGCAATCTCATTGAATATTTGAATACAATTATAATAACATGTTTACTATTAAATCCGCCAGATACACCTTAAAATGACAAAAATTTTGAAAAGACCAAAACTTCTTACAAACACTTAAAGAACCTTAAATTTTGGAAACAAACTGTCTTTTTCCTTTATATTTAAAAGTTTTTGAATTGATTAGGGAGGGGGGTCGGTATCCCAAAGGGTCCCCACTCCGGAGGGTTGTTATTCCGAATATAACATTAGGAACTTTATTCTGGGGTCGTTACTCCGAAGGGCTGTTATTCCGAAACGAGAAAAAGGTTATTTACTCCAAGGGATTGTTATTCTGAATGCTATATTAGGACTGTTATTTCGAAGAGTCATTGTTCTGAAACAAGTGAAAGGGGCTTAGGACGCCCAGATAATTAGATCAAATTAGATACCGAAATTGCAATTTTTAGGTTAAATGAGTAGGTCGAATTCGGTCAGTCCTGTTTTATTCAACTAATTCTAATTTGCATAACTTTTGGGGCAAACATCAGCAAATCACATGACTTGCCTGACAGATATGAGTACAGAGGACTCGTTTTTGAAATCAGCATATGTACATGTTCAAATACCAATACAGAGAGATTTTAATGTATTTAAGGCCAAAAAATTTTTTTTTCATAATAATGGCCCTTTGGAGTAACAGCCATTCGAAATAACACCCTTATTCTCGTTTCTGAATAACAACCCTTATTCTGTATTGAGAATAACAACCTGTATTTGGAATAGAGCCCCTTCTGAACAACGAACTTTACCTTCATTTCGTAAAAGCTACCCTTCGGAATAGCAACCCTTCAGAATAATAAACCTTATTCTAGTTTTGGATTAATGACCCTTTGCAATAAAGATCCTTCAGAGTAACGGCTCTTCGGAATAATGGTTCTTAAGTGATATTCGAAATAACAACCCCTGGGAATAACCAGAAAGCCCAAAGGCTAAGTGGTTCCTTGCCGAATGGGAATGCTTTTTCCACCGAGGTTTATCCCTCAAATTTATCTTTCTTTACTATATCACGTCCAAGTCCACCGACCCTCCAGTTTTGAATGGAGGCGCAGTCGAAGTCATAGTGACCATTCGTGAATGCGAGATTTTTTTTTTACTTTGTCTGTACCTCACTGTCCAGGGTGCATTTTGTGCACTATACGTAGACTGAGAAGGAAAACGCTTGGGGTAGTGGCATGAGAATTCACTCGAGTTGGCGTAGAACCCTGTTAAATAGGAAAGAATACTTGACACGGCGAAATACGTTTAACCAAGTCGGCGCACCTCCTTCGCGAAACGGGTCTCAAGTAATATACCGTCTCCAAGTATTTTGCCTTCTCAAGTATTTCGTTGTCTCAAGGTACATGGATGAATTCATTAGGGAGTGATGAATATACACGGCTTTAAAGGACATAACTGGAAAAATTTGTCAAAAAGTGAACCTAATGTTTCAAATTTCCGTATTATAAGAATGATGGCCTATCATTCATATTCTGTGACAAATCCAGACCACTGATTCTTTGCTGTTTTAGATGATACACTATAAAATTATCAGCAGGATTATATTAAATCAGGTTAGCAGTGTGAAAAGGCTCTGATGCTTAATCTTATTATTCTAGTGACCCTTATTATATCGTCGAAAGGCATTACTATTAGGGAGCACAGTATATAATTAAGTCACACTTGCATGTTAATCGGCAAAAGTGATCTAGACTAACTATTAAGAGATTGGTTGACCTTTTGTGCTGTAAAATAGTTTGAACGGGAGACATACACCCGTCAGGGTTTCTTTTGTTGACGTATTCTTCAGCTCCATCATAAATGCGTTTTGTCCTTGACAATCTTATAATGGGTAGGTTTACATTCATACGGAGGTTTGAGACGCAGCAATGTCCCAGACATTGTGTTAGCAATTTAATGTGTACATACAAAATATTATGTCTGAACAAGCTGAAACCGACTGACGCGATACTTCTTTTTATGAAAAGAGAAGGGGGAGGGGGGGGGGGGGTCGATCATTTGTAGATTCGGTTGGTGAAACGTTTTAGTAAATGAACATAGTTTATTGGTAATCAGGCAAACTGTTTCAAGGAAAGTACACCGTATCCTTGCAGAGGGGTAATGGGTAGCTGCGAAGGTGCACCGTACATGAAAATAGATAAAAAAGAAAATAGCTGTGCAGGCGTTCTAGAAAACATTTTGTGAGCCGTATCTTTCTTTACCTATGTCAACCATGGTACGACCGGAGACTTAAACCCGAAAATTAAAGTTTTAGACGTTACAATACGGTCAATAGCATGTATTTTCAGGTTTAAAAAACATGCACACGATAGGGAAATTGTTTCATATAAGGTGAAAGTTTCTACAATTGCGGATCATGCTCGTGCATTTTCCAGTTCGATAGCCTAACCGTTTTTACTTAGTATGAGTCCAAGTGTGCAAGACACTACAATTTTCTTACAGTATACTAGCTTTACAAAAAATACTGCAACCTTGGTGTGGGACGGTATTTCTGACGAATGCAGGTGTTTTGCTTAGAAACGTTTTGTCTTCAATCACGTTTTGAAGACATTATGAAAAGTTGAATGAGAACATTCGCAACCCCAGATACAGACTCTGTGGGTAAACGACTGTCTAAAAGCGACTTTGATAGGGTAAAAGATCGGATAAAGATTCAGACAATTTCATGAATTTCAGCCACTTGCTCGCCTTACGATTTACTAATTTTTACAATAAAAAGTGAAAACTTAAGTAGTCATTCCAAAGTCAGAGATGTTAAAGAAAAAAAAAGGTGCCATGAGTGAGTTGAGGGATTGTGTCTCTTTTCACACTGGGTTATTCCCAAGTTTGCCTCAATGTAAACACGGCATTTTCCATTAGCTGTGCTTTTGAGCGTCCTATTACAGTTGTAATGCCAGCACACTTGTTAATTGGTGGGGTAACGAACAAACACAATGGCAATTTTTAGATCACCGTTGCCTTTTCTTCATCATTAAAGGGGATCCCACGGGATAACGTCATGGAGTAAGCTTAGGTCTTAGCTTCTTCTATATAAATGCACATCATTTTATCCATTCTTTAGTTTTTAATATCAACCTGATTTTACCTAGACGCCCAACGAAAAACTTTTATTTCGACAATGGATAGGATTCTATCTTTCGGTAGGTCTCTACATAGTTTTCACTAGTTTTAATAAGTCTTTGATATGATTCATGTACTTTGAAAATCAATGATAAAATAACTTGAAGTTTGAAAGTCATATCGTAAGTGACAACAGTTACCATCTTTATATCCCACATCCTATTATGTTATATTTGTCTGGGTCTTAATTTCCATTTTCTTTTAAATTGGACATGGTTCCTTAGATTTACCCATAGGCGTCGGCAGGCGGGGACGGGATGATATGTCCCTCCTACTTTTGAAAGTGGAGGATGTCACATATCGGAACACAGCGACTTGAGATGACCATTTGGAAACTGACCATTTTGCTGTGCAGCATTCCCTAGTTTGCGGTATATATATATATATATATATATATATATATATATATATATATATATATATATATATATATATATCTTCCACGCTTGAACACAGCTTCTGTGGGAGGAATGTGGGCTAGTCGATTACTCAGCAGGGGGGATTTTCATTACATAAGAATGCATTTCTTTTTAGACAAATCGATTTGGGACCTACTTTAAGTCTTGCCAACATCCTTGACCCTATGCGAGTTCTAGGATATGATTGAGGCAAATTTTACCTCAAGAAAAAATACATACATAGGCCTAGGTCTAACCACTTCATGCAATAAGTCCCGCACTACGCCAAGTATGCAGTTCCAGCTCACTTTTGTGTAAATGGACTGTTCCACTACAACACCATGCCTGAGTTTGGCAACAATCATGGTTCAAGAATTAAACCTGTCTGTCTTCGGCAAATTCACACTAAAACGAGTCAAATTTTGTAGATAATGGAAGCATACTTTGTAAGCTCTTGTTCAATGCAAAAAAGACTTGAGACTACAAATAAGGAATGATAAAATAGGGAAGAATTCAACAGGGATCAGTCACTGGCGTGCTCGACGTTTACAGCTGAAAGACCTCTGAGAGCAAGGACGCGATGATGTCATTTTTAAACAAAGAAAACCAAAAGAAACACACAGGGTTGTTTGCTAGTTTAAGACACTCTGAGTAGTTTTTTGTTCAAACAAAATCTGCATATTGTTCCGACGAACCAATCAGAATGAAATATACATTAATGGAAAGGGGGAGAAGTCCAAATATCCATTTTACCCCGAGACAATAGCTGCACTGCATCGAGAGCTGTCGCTGAGTAAATGAACGCTGACGGCCCATATGTTGATATTCTCACGGTTACGCCACTGAAATTTGCGAGTTTTATTTTTTCAATAAAAAGTGCACACTGTTCCCGCTTGCTTTTGCATAAAAATAGTCTACTGAAAGGAAAACAAATTTTTCTTTGCATACCTGAACACCCCAGCTCTCTGCGATTTGTATAATTTAAGATATTTGGATTTAACTGAAGACGTTGGAGATTTTCTGCACAGTTAAGAAGTTGCTGTGGTTTGTCTCAGCTTGAATGGTCGGCATGTTCCGATATGAAGCTGATATCTAAGCGCTTCTGCGCCCGCACTTTTTACCAGAACAACAACCAAAAAAGAAGGCATATGTATGTGACTTTACACCTTGCAATAAAGCTAATTGAATTAATTCAAACTCAAAAATGGTGGAAACAGCCATTTGATGGGAACGCTTCCCATGGGAAGCGTTTTCCATCGGAAGTATTCCCCGTGGGCCAAAATCTCGTAGGAAATTTCCCATTGGAAAATTCTTACGGGAAATGCTCCTCATGAGATTTTCATGTGAGGATGTTTTTCATAAAATATCGTATCTTTGAATATCCTTGAGTATGAATCTAGGCAAATCATGAAAAAAGTCTTTATCCATAATGGACACTCTGTCATTGTTTAGCTGGAGGTATAAACTGCCTGTACTTATCAGTGTGAGTCTTTTTTATGGATTACGATAATGCGTGTAGCTAGCAGCTGGAAAGGACATGCATGACCATGTAATCTTTTGTCCTTCTAACACTCTTCACAACAACCTATTTACTAACAAGCATAGTCACGGGTGTACTGAATGTCACAATATATAGCTTCTCATCCAATCTGCAAGTCCTATAATTACGTTCTAATTTCCAT
Source organism: Holothuria leucospilota (assembly GCA_029531755.1). Classification (NCBI taxonomy): domain Eukaryota; kingdom Metazoa; phylum Echinodermata; class Holothuroidea; order Aspidochirotida; family Holothuriidae; genus Holothuria; species Holothuria leucospilota. The sequence goes on from CM055961.1 coordinate 46,260,562, forward strand.
ATGCATGTCTTAAATTCAAAGTTCTCTCCATATATGCTCGTGGCAGCAGTACTGCCTGGCCCTTGTATATACTTTTTGAATGACTCTTTTTAGTCATAAGACAATGTTTTTTTTCTAAATTGCTCTTTCAAGTCATGCAGAATAACTCCTTGGTATACCTGAAACATTTAATATTTTAAACAGAAGCATCATGAAAGATACCTGTTGGAGAGATTCGCAAGGTTATTATGCTTATTTTCAAGGTTAGTTTGAGGTGTCTGTTACTCCCTTTACATAACAGCTGTTTCAGTTTTACATATGACTTTATGCTCTTTTTGTCTTCAATTACTATTTATGAGGTGAGAGTGCCTCCCTAGTTTATTACTTGTAGGAAGGGGGACATACAGTGCTTGATGGAAATCCTTTGGGGCAGCCACTGAAATACTGTGTAAAGGTTTGGTCAAGCATACAGTATACATAGTATTATATACTGTATCATGCATTACCATACATAACACATTCGAAAGTAAAGAGTTGTAATAAATTCAAGAAACATTAAGTCATTCTTATTGTGGTTACGCCCTTGAATAAAGTCCGATGTCCAGATGGCCTTTCTTGTGGGCGTCCCTTACGATATTGATTTTTTAATTAGGGTTCGTTGGCCAAGCCTACTGGGTATATCAGGTCAGTAGTTGTGAAGCAAGCTATCAAATACATCATAGAGCAACAGAGGGCGACATACTGAATCAACAATCAGAGAGGACCCAGGCCAACTCCTACTTGCAACGTAGCTGAGTGCCTTTAAACACAAAATTGCCTGTCTTATGATAGATCCTATGGGAGCGACCATTAAGTCACGGCACATCTGCCTACCACCCCTTGTCTACACTCACGGCAATAAACCCAAACACGGGCGCATAAATACGTGTGCCGATAATTACACCTTCTCGTTTGAGACTGACACACAGAACTGTCTTAGGCTATTCACAAAGTGACGTTTGTCTACGAAGAACGAGGGCTCTCTGAACTAAATCCATCAGTATCATCTGGCGCTTACTCAAAATCCAACTTGACAGTAAACTACATTGGAAACATCAAAACAATGACATGACCCCACTTTCTATGATTTTCATCCCCCAGTTTATTTAAACCCAGTTACTTAAAAAAAAGATAAGAAGACTAAAAATGTTTTGAGCAGTTTACATCATTTTTAACCTACTGACAATTAATACACCCCTGCTTTGTGTATGCTTTACACAAAGCCTTAAAGTTACCTAAGATTACAATACACAGTAGAATGAGTCACTTTCACCTTTGTCCCACTAAGGCACACTAGTTACAGCACACACAAAGCTAACATAGCCAGCAGCACACAGTAATTCATACAAAAACCACACAGAGTACACACGATGAGAGTTCAGTAAACATCCTAAGCCTAATACTACCGTAGGCCTTAAACACAACACATAGGGAGCCTGTTCTTCACAGTACATCGGCAATACGTAACTTAAGTTACATCAGGCCTAAATTCACAAATACAGTTACGACATCATTTTCATGGGCTTCTGAATACAATTTGAACTTCATATGAATACAAAGTTACACTTATTCTGAGCCTATATGCATCCATCGCGGACGCGACGCGGGGAGGTGTACCTTTACAGTACTTCTGGCTTCTCTGTAGAGTCTATATCATTTTATAACTAAATTTTATAGCTAACGTTCAGCTCTCAAGATTCAGTACAGCAGTCATCCAGTTGCAAGCTGCATTTTTACACTCAGTCGAGTCGTCACACATTGCATGCCTGGAAACTTTGAAGGCCTCACGCCGACACATCTGGTACTTAAATCTCGGCGTACTGGTACACAATACAATATTAACAGTGTAAGTCCAGGAACCACATGTTGCCTGACCCTCTTGCCACGGGTCCCGTCAGCTTTCTACGGCAAATAATACAGCTTTCGAACACAGGGAAAGCCCAGTTGACTTCTCTTAACAAGCCAGGATGTGACAAAGTCAAATTACGTACAGAAGGGATGACGACGAATTAGGGAGAAAACGCCGGAGTCAATGGATTGATGTCTGCACTGGCCAGGTGCTTCTCCAAGACTGACTCATCACAGGGGTTTCTGCCTCTCAAAGAAAGGACCACTTCCGGTGTTGGGTTTCACTTCGATTGGAAAAATGCCAGTTCTCAAGACAGTTAACGACTTTGTAACTTGCAAAATAGAGGGCAGCATACATCAACAGTTTTTAAAACTGTTATCCTTACATTATGTTGGGTACTTTTTTGTATTTTCAAAGGATAAAATTTTTAGTGTTTAAACCTCCTTTTCCTTAGCAAAATAGAAACTCACACTTTGCATAAACTGGAAATATGAGGTGTACAAATCAAAGTACTGTAAAGCCTATCAAAGATTTATTCCCAAAAGTGGACTTCCCACTCCTTCATCCCTCACCACCCATATCTGCAGTAGCTGCTGTAGCTCCCACTATCCTCGTACAAAGTGTTAGATGAGGTTTCCGCCTCCCACTCCATAGAACACTGATCTGACTGGTGAAGGAATATTGCTCTCACTGTATTTCAAGTTTGTTATAATGCACTTCATTGGTGAAGTCATTAAAACATTAAGTGAACCTCATAACCCTTACTCCAAATCCAGATATGGATTGATATCTCGATATATCTGGTTAAATACAGCCTTTATATGGCCATATCAAGCCAGATGTACAGCCAGATTTAGATGCCTTGGTACATTATATCACGTTTTATATGGCCATATCAAGCCAGATATTACTTGATTGAAATGCCTTTCCACATATGCAAATAAAGTTTTATATGGCCATATCAAGCCAGATATAAATTGATGAAATGTCTGTCCAGATATGTAACACAGTTTTATATGGCCATATCAAGCCAGATATAATTTGATGAAATGCCAGCCCAGATATGCAAATTAAGTTTTATATGGCCATATCAAGCCAGATATAACATGATAAAAATCCATGCTAGATATGCAAATTAAGTTTTATATGGCCATATCAAGCCAGATATAACTTGATATGCTAGATATGCAAATGAGCATTTTGTTAGTTTGTTTTATTTTTTATTTGATTTGATTCTTGGATTATGCTTGTTACACATTAAGACATGTTTTGGATACAGTATCACCTTCCCAGACATTGCAGTTATTTAATGGCTACACTTTTGTTTATACCGCAGTATGCTAAGTGAACTTATGCAAATGATTTGCATATTTGGGCGGAGCTTGTATCTAAACCTACATTTTTCATGATTTAGGAAGTTGACAGTAAAATATGCACTACCCAGTAAACAAAATTTAGAGTCAAATACCTAATAAAGTTAAAAATAAGAAGCCCATATCACTGTGATTACACAAAATAGGAAATTTCAAGGCATTTTTCTGTTCACTGTTATGAAATAAGTTGAATTTATGTACTTAACTCAATTCAACCCAATATTTACATTAATTCTTCATGGAGCTCTTAAACATTTTTTGCTGGTGTTCAATATTACTTACCTGGCGCAGGAGTGTCCGTGATCACCCAGTATTTACTTACCTGGTACAGGAGTACCCCTGGTCACGACGGCGGAGCTCCCAGGTGGGACCTGTTCTATTCAGCCAGTCTAGAACGGGACCACTGTCAGGTGGTGTCAGTTAAGTCAAAGTTTGTCCCTTGGGGACGTTGTTACTCCTTCGGGGAGCAGAACTCCTTCGGGAGTATTGTTTGGTTTTCGCCCCTGGCTCTTCGCCAGAGAGTCAGGGGACTTTTGGAAAAAAAAAAGGTGTTCAATATTTTGCTGTTGCGTTTTTGCCCGGTCCGGTTTGGGTTCTCGCCCTTTGTTTCTAGTGCCCGTTTCTACGTACTTAAAAAGACAGTGTCTCCATGAGGAGTGTGGACTACAAGTCCTAACTATGATTCATAACTAAAGCAGATATGGTCTGGATACAATTTTGTCTGTGCCGTATAAAGACTTGATCCAGATAGAACTTTATCTGGCCATATATGGTTTAGATCTGGTTCTGGTTTAGATCTGTGTTATATCTGCCCAACTTTTTATCTGATCTGACATAAATTCCATATCTGGTGCAGATATGGGCCATATATGGAAATATATTCTGCTCATATAAGGACCATATCTGGTGCACATAAAATTTTATCTGTTCCATATAAAGACTTGATCCAGATAAAATTTTATGTGGCCATATATGGCTTAGATCTGGTTCTGGCGTAGATCTGGGTTATATCTGCCCAATTTTTTATCTGGCCCAGATATAAATCCCATATCTGAAACAGATATGTGCCAGATATGAAATTCATATCTGGCCCATATATGGAATTTCATATCTGGATTTCGAGTAAGGGAAGTTATAACCGTCCAGCCTCTGTCCCTACCCCCTTAAAATTATTCCCCATCCCCCACCCCCTTAAAGATAATTCGTCCGTCCCCTTTGCTTGGCTCTTTCCAGCCATTAAATGTCACTAGTCTGAAGTTACAACACAAAACAGCAAAAATGGTTTGCACTGATGGCAATAACAAAATATTCTGCAATGTCAAACCAAGGAGATGACTTAATCAAAGTTATGTGTGTGTGTAGAGAAAAAAAGGCACTTTGAATTGCTTCGGAATATTCATAGGTACTTTACAATATTGTACAATACTGAAGTAAATAATCAAGTTTTATTACATGAATAAAGGTTTACATTTGAGGAGTTCTCTTGAAAGAACAAATTGTTTAGCGAAAGATGATGGATGATGCACAGTACTTACTGTACACGATGTTTACTGGCAAACTCTGAAAAGCAAGCTTAAATGGCACGTCTTTCTCTTGATATGTACTGTACATATACAAACCTGCGTATATTGGTAGAAAATAAATACTGAAGCACACTGATACTTGCACTCTTTCAATCAGAAGAGTAGGTCTCAAAAGGCGAGAGGGTTATTTCCGCATGACTGCACCTCTACTGAGGAGTTATAATATGTATAAAATAAGGGTAAACAAATTGATCATGCTCTACCTACTGTAGTACTTGTGCCATCAAAGTTTGCCCAACAAATCTATGGCAAGATCCAACAAACTAAATGAAAAGGTTAAGCTGGAAAACATATAGCATGCAAAAAGAAGAAAAGATGTTACCATATTTATTTTCTGGCAAGGAGGACATGAATCGCCGTCCTGAGGAGGGGTGCAAAGAGGAGGTATTTTTTTTTTTTTTTGGTTTTCAAGGGCATTTAGATGCCAAATGGTGCAAATATTTGTTGCTTTAATCAGGGTTTCTTTAACTTGAATGAAGTATGTTTTGGTTTTGAAAGTCAAATCCCGAAAAAGTCCTAGAGAATGAGTCAGTTTCTCTAAATGTCACATGGGTTAGCTCAGTGGTAAGAGATTCGGACTTAGGATCGTTAGGTTATGAGTATAACGTGGGGCGTGTCTATGCTACCGGCGACTTTGTGCACAGGTTTGTCATACCTCGTGTGGTGCGTGTCTCACCTGTCTCGGAACAAGCGGATATCAGACCGTGCTGTTCGGTAACAAGTCGGTAGCAGACACCGTACTCATTGTACAACATAGGTGCAGTGGTAGGCCCGCGCGATGCATTTTGCGGTCGCTACAAGTAAAGTAGTAAAACTTGCCAATGTGGGACGAGGGTACGAAGAATCTATAGCCCTTGTATTTGTGAAGAAATACGAGGTTGGATACCGTTAGGTTTATCCACTATTCACGGCATCGGCATATTACTTGGTCAAGCCTATAATACGACCAGTAAAGCTTTAAAAATATTTAGCCCGCCAAAGCAAAATTAGGGAAAACCCGTCAGATCATGTGAGAAATACATGAAATCCGGACATTGTGAGCAATTTTATAAATCCGCCAGAACCAGTAAAAAGAGGACATGTCCGGGTAACACCGGACGTCTGGTAACCCTATACATTACTGTACTTTCCTCTGTTATAAAATATAAAGATAAAGTATTACCGGTACTGAACTGAAAAGAAAAAAAACGTTAAGAAAAATTGTGGACAATTTTATAAATCCGCCCGAACCAGTAAAAAGAGGACATGTCCGGGCAAAACCGGACGTCTGGTAACCGTATACATTACTGTACTTTGCTCTGTAACAAAATATAAAGATAATGTATTACCGGTACTGAACTGAAAAGAAAAAAAAAACGTTAAGAAAAATTGTGGACAATTTTATAAATCCGCACGAACCAGTAAAAAGAGGACATGTCAGGGTAAAACCGGACGTCTGGTAACCCTATACATTACTGTGCTTTGCTCTGTAACAAAATATAAAGTATTACCGGTACTGAACTGAAAAGAAAAAAAAACGTTAAGAAAAATTGAATGTGAACAAATATTGTAATCAGGGGTTCCCAACCAAGGGTAAATATACTGCTGAGCACAGAATAAATTTTTCACACCATAAATGTATCTGACACTGTCCAAGGATGAATTGAGGAGCAACTGAAACACTGTAAGATTTAACTAGTTTTTGAACTGGCCTATCAAAGAAATTTGAGTAACTCTGCCTCTGTCTATAATTAACGGCATTTTTGAGATGTCCAGATGCAGGCATGGAATGTCAATAACATTTACTTACACACGTACACTTATGATAAAAATAAAAATCTGTTATGTCTCATGAAAGAAATGGTAACATATACTGAAATACTAGTTCAGGAAGAAATTGTGTACAGTAGGGGCATTTGTAAGCACTACACATAAAGCAAAACGCTACATAACTGAGCACATAAAAAATAATGACCTGCTCTTTTTTCTTCTGAAAGACAATTTACATCAATCTGGTAATCAGTGATCTAGCCAGGTCAGTTCTTTATTGTGATATTCTTAAATGACAGCCTAGGGAGAAGTGTAAGGAAAGGGGATGTTCCTGCCCAACTTGGAAAGATTTTGTAATTTGTACTTATATGGCAAGAGTGCAACATTTGACCCAAGTTGCCTTTCAAATGAGGTTAGTAGAGCACTTTGTAATGACTGAGACTTGCAAAACTTAATCAAGGTGGTTTCTATCAAATAAACACTTGTAGGGAAATATGCTCTTAAAGATTTTTTATTGTGTGACATTCCTTTGTGTTGTTCAACATACGTGCTGTGTGTCCCACTTACAGGCTGGCTAAATTACTGCTGGTAATGGACATTACTAAACTTTCAGTGTTGTAACTTGGAAACAATATGAACAATATGATTCAAATCACATATTAAGTGAATTTACATGAGTTGTTTCCCACCAGGGCTGTATTTACTGTACTCCTTGGTGTACAAATTGTGATGCTGGGGAAAGTGAATGAACAGGTCCAAGTAATTCATGCCGGCTATGACGATTGAATTTTACATATCATTGGACAAAGTAGACCTGTATCATGTGGAGCACCTAAAATAGCATGATGTAGCACTCAAAATGTTGGGAACCATTGATCTAAATACATGTATGTTGCACAGGTGTATACTTCTGGAATGTTATGAGTTGAATGCTGCTTTTCTATTTGTGGAAAACTTGGCAAGGAACAGCTCAACAATGTTTGAATAAAAAACCTATTGCTGTCGCATCTAACTCTGCGTCTTCCCTTACTCAAAATCCATATATGGCCCAGATATGGGATTTCATATCAGGCCCATATCTGGGCCAGATATGGAATTCATATCTGGCTTGTGCAAGAATTGGGCAGATATAACTTGATATAATATAAAGGCCATATATGGCCATATATGGCCCAGGTAAAGTTTCACTTTTATATGGCCCAGATATGCCCCATATATGGCTACTCCATTTCTGGCCCATATATGGAAAATCCATATATGCCACATATAAAGAGATTTATATTTGGCCCATATCTGTGCCATATATGACCCATATAAAACTTTATATGGCTCACCCTTTATATGGCCCATATCTGGCCCATATATGGAAATTTATATCTGGCCCATATCTGCACCAGATATGGAATTTATATCAGATCGGATAAAAAGTTAGGCAGATAGAACATAGATCTAAACCAGAACCAGATCTAAACCATATATGGCCAGATAAAGTTCTATCTGGATCAAGCCTTTATATGGCACAGATCTGCTCTAGTTATGAATCATAGTTAGTCCACAATGTTTAAGTGCTCCATGAATTAGAATTTAATGTAAGTATTAGGTTGAATTGACTTAAGTACATAAATTCAACTTTTTTCAAAACAGTGAACAGAAAAATGCCTTGAAATTTCCTATTTTATGTAATCACAGTGATATGGGCTTCTTATTTTAAACTTAATTACGTATTTGACTCTAAATTTTGTTTACTGCGTGGTGCATATTTTACTTTCAACTTCCTAAATCATGAAAAATGTAGGTTTAGATACAAGCTCCGCCCAAATATGCAAATTATTTGCATAAGTTCACTTAGTACACTGCGGAATTAACAGAAGTGTAGCCACGAAATAACTGCAATGTCTGCAAAGGTGATGCTGTATCCAAAACATGTCTTAGTTTGTAACAAGCATAATCCAAGATTTAAATCAAATAAATAATAAAACAAACTAACAAAATGCTCATTTGCATATCTAGCATATCAAGTTATATCTGGCTTGATATGGCCATATAAAACTTTATTTGCATACCTGGAATTGCATTGCATCAAGTTATATCTGGCTTGATATGGCCATATCAAACTTTATACACATATCTGGATCACGATTATATCAAGTTATATCTGGCTTGATATGGCCATATCAAACTTTATATACATATCTGGGACATGATTATATCAAGTTATATCTGGCTTGATATGGCCAAATCAAACTTAATATACGTATCTGGATCACAGTTTTATCAAGTTATATCTGGCTTTATATGGCCATATCAAACTTTATATACATATCAGCATCACGATTATATCAAGTTATATCTGGCTTTATATGGCCATATCAAACTTTATATGCATATCTGGGTTATGTTTTATCAAGTTATATCTGGCTTGATATGGCCATATCAAACTTTATATACATATCTGGATCACAGTTTTATCAAGTTATATCTGGCTTTATATGGCCATATCAAACTTTATATACATATCAGGATCACGATTATATCAAGTTATATCTGGCTTTATATGGTTATATCAAACTTAATATGCATATCTGGGTTATGTTTTAATCAAGTTATATCTGGCTTGATATGGCCATATCAAACTTTATATACATATCTGGATCATGATTATATCAAGTTATATCCGGCTTTATATGGCCAAATCAAACTTTATATACATATCTGGATCACAGTTTTATCAAGTTATATCTGGCTTTATATGGCCATATCAAACTTTATATACATATCAGGATCACGATTATATCAAGTTATATCTGGCTTGATATGGCCATATCAAACTTTATATGCATATCTGGGTTATGTTTTAATCAAGTTATATCTGGCTTGATATGGCCACATCAAACTTTATATACATATCTTGATCATGATTATATCAAGTTATATCCGGCTTTATATGGCCATATCAAACTTTATATACATATCTGGATCACAGTTTTATCAAGTTATATCTGGCTTTATATGGCCATATCAAACTTTATATACATATCAGGATCACGATTATATCAAGTTATATCTGGCTTGATATGGCCATATCAAACTTTATATACATATCTGGATCACAGTTTTATCAAGTTATATCTGGCTTTATATGGCCATATCAAACTTTATATACATATCAGGATCACGATTATATTAAGTTATATCTGGCTTGATATGGCCATATCAAACTTAATATGCATATGTGGATTATGTTTTAATCAAGTTATATCTGGCTTGATATGGCCATATCAAACTTTATATACATATCTGGATCATGATTATATCAAGTTATATCTGGCTTGATATGGCCATATCAAACTTTATATACATATCTGGATCACAGTTTTATCAAGTTATATCTGGCTTTATATGGCCATATCAAACTTTATATACAAATCAGGATCACGATTATATCAAGTTATATCTGGCTTGATATGGCCATATCAAACTTTATATGCATATCTGGGTTATGTTTTAATCAAGTTATATCTGGCTTTATATGGCCATATCAAACTTTATATACATATTTGGATCATGATTATGTCAAGTTATATCTGGCTTTATATGGCCATGTCAAACTTAATATACATATCTGGATCACAGTTTTATCAAGTTATATCTGGCTTTATATGGCCATATCAAACTTTATATACATATCAGGATCACGATTATATCAAGTTATATCTGGCTTGAAATGGCCATATCAAACTTTATATGCATATCTGGGTTATGTTTTTATCAAGTTATATCTGGCTTGATATGGCCATATCAAACTTTATATACATATCTGGATCACAATTTTATCAAGTTATATCTGGCTTTCTATGGCCATATCAAACTTTATATACATATCAGGATCACGATTATATTAAGTTATATCTGGCTTGATATGGCCATATCAAACTTAATATGCATATGTGGATTATGTTTTAATCAAGTTATATCTGGCTTTATATGGCCATATCAAACTTTATATGCATATCTGGATCATGATTATATCAAGTTATATCTGGCTTGATATGGCCATATCAAACTTTATATACATATCTGGATCACAGTTTTATCAAGTTATATCTGGCTTTATATGGCCATATCAAACTTTATATACATATCAGGATCACGATTATATCAAGTTATATCTGGCTTTATATGGTTATATCAAACTTAATATGCATATCTGGGTTATGTTTTAATCAAGTTATATCTGGCTTGATATGGCCATATCAAAATTTATATACATATCTGGATCATGATTATATCAAGTTATATCCGGCTTTATATGGCCAAATCAAACTTTATATACATATCTGGATCACAGTTTTATCAAGTTATATCTGGCTTTATATGGCCATATCAAACTTTATATACATATCAGGATCACGATTATATCAAGTTATATCTGGCTTGATATGGCCATATCAAACTTTATATGCATATCTGGGTTATGTTTTAATCAAGTTATATCTGGCTTGATATGGCCATATCAAACTTTATATACATATCTTGATCATGATTATATCAAGTTATATCCGGCTTTATATGGCCATATCAAACTTTATATACATATCTGGATCACAGTTTTATCAAGTTATATCTGGCTTTATATGGCCATATCAAACTTTATATACATATCAGGATCACGATTATATCAAGTTATATCTGGCTTGATATGGCCATATCAAACTTTATATACATATCTGGATCACAGTTTTATCAAGTTATATCTGGCTTTATATGGCCATATCAAACTTTATATACATATCAGGATCACGATTATATTAAGTTATATCTGGCTTGATATGGCCATATCAAACTTAATATGCATATGTGGATTATGTTTTAATCAAGTTATATCTGGCTTGATATGGCCATATCAAACTTTATATACATATCTGGATCATGATTATATCAAGTTATATCTGGCTTGATATGGCCATATCAAACTTTATATACATATCTGGATCACAGTTTTATCAAGTTATATCTGGCTTTATATGGCCATATCAAACTTTATATACAAATCAGGATCACGATTATATCAAGTTATATCTGGCTTGATATGGCCATATCAAACTTTATATGCATATCTGGGTTATGTTTTAATCAAGTTATATCTGGCTTTATATGGCCATATCAAACTTTATATACATATCTGGATCATGATTATGTCAAGTTATATCTGGCTTTATATGGCCATGTCAAACTTAATATACATATCTGGATCACAGTTTTATCAAGTTATATCTGGCTTTATATGGCCATATCAAACTTTATATACATATCAGGGTCACGATTATTTCAAGTTATATCTGGCTTTATATGGCCATATCAAACTTAATATGCATATCTGGGTTATGTTTTAATCAAGTTATATCTGGTTTTATATGGCCATATCAAACTTTATATACATATCTGGATCACAGTTTTATCAAGTTATATCTGGCTTTATATGGCCATATCAAACTTGATATGCATATCTGGGTTATGTTTTAATCAAGTTATATCTGGCTTTATATGGCCATATCAAACTTTATATACATATCTGGATCACCATTTTATCAAGTTATATCTGGCTTTATATGGCCATATCAAACTTTATATACATATCTGGATCACAGTTTTATCAAGTTATATCCGGTTTTATATGGCCATATCAAACTTTATATACATATCTGGATCACGATTATATCAAGTTATATCTGGTTTTATATGGCCATATCAAACTTTTTATGCATATCTGGGTTGTGTTTTAATCAAGTTATATATGGCTTTATATGGCCATATAAAGTCTTTAATAAACCAGATATTTCCAGATATAAAGCCAGATATGGATCTTGAGTAAGGGTTACGCTTCTTTGCCCTTGTTTGAAAGTCTTCTATCAACTGCTTGTCAAGAATATAGTCCGGCTCCTATGAATTGTACTTTTCAGTCCACCCTTTCCACTTAACTAAATATTCAATCTTTCTCCCTCTCTCTCTAGCTTTCTCCGACGCTGTGAAACTGTATATACAGTGTCATCCTGGCTACTTTCTTCTTCTGCTTCTCCATCCATAACCTTTCAAGTAGGTTCATTATCTTCATCTGTTCCATCCATGTTTGTCTCTGTCTCCTCTTCCCAACCTTCCAAGCCTGTATCCCCAACTCTCTCTTCTTTTTGATCATTACTTTCCTCCTCACACATACCACCTTCTTTACCCTGGGCATTTCTTTCCTCTTGTTTGCTGTCTTCACCGTCCTCATTTTTTTCATCGGTATCCTCCCCTTCTGTGGTTAAGTCCTCGACACTGTCTCCCTCAATGCTGCTGCCTTTCTCAACAAACGTTTCTTGTTGTTGTTACTGCATGATCGATATGAGGCCTCAACTGAGACTGGTCCAGGCCACATGCTCTTCAGGTGCCTAACACCTGTTGGTCTGGGATGAATAACTTTGAAATTAATTTCCTTCTTTTTTCTGCTTCTGCTGTTCTAACCACAGTTAACCTTGCTTTTAAACGTGTGTTAATGAAGATTAGAAAAACCACTAAATTTAACATGATTATACTAGTCTTTCACATTAGACAAAAACCTGACAACCAGTGGCATCTTGAAGCTACTTTGCTTCCTTGAATAATGTTTTAACTCTTCTGCTTTTGCTCAGACTTCAGAGCAGACCTATGAAGACAAAAAGTGACTGATCAATTACTTTTAACATTTAGGCTACACAACTTTTAAATATAGGCAGTACAGAATGTTTAGACCCCCTCCAAAAGCCGTAGTAACCTTAGCTGAATTCACTTAAATCCATACAGGTCTGAACTAGCCCTTGAACAGTGTTGTGTGTTTCAGCATAGTTAATATACACATCCCTGGTTGGGAAACTCGGCGAACTGCGCTGTCTATGTTGAGATCCAAAATTCAGTAGTCACGTGACGCTAATCGTGCACAAGGCTGGCTGATTAGCACTCGTAGCAGTGTAGCACACGGCGTGACATACACCACTATGGAAGTACTACCTCTGAAGTAGTACTTCTGTAGTACTACTTGTGAACCTTTATCAAACGGTAATTATGAAAATTTTTTGTTCAAGTTTGGTTTTGTTAATTTTCAGTCTTAAAACCTCCAAACACCGAACGGTATTTGAAATAATTTGCGGCTAGAGTTACCACTATAGTTACGGAGTTATAGTAGCCTACATACTACCCAACTTTACCGATAAAACCTCCGCAATTGTCAACTTCAGACCAAAATAGGGAAATCTAAATTTTTCAGGGAAAAAAATAGCAAGATTAGTGGAAAATTAGGAAGATTAGTAGATTTTCATCTAAATGTAGCCTTATTGCCAACTCAATCGATCGTACGGTCGTATACATCGCGTTATTCGCTACAACTTGTGTATGAATTGAAGTTCCCTGGTATTCCCACGTTCGCTGCAGCTACTCGTACGCCGTATTCCATGCATATCTCACTGCTGCGAGGTGTCGGCGTGCGAACTACCGGAGTCTCCCGGTGTCTCCCGATAAAACCGGGGAGAAGTTGGCAGGTCTGTGTCAATTTGAGAACGGCTCACTTTCTTCCTTAAATGTGAAATTCAGTGCTTACATCAAGTTTATCATGATTGGGTATTTTCGCTAAAAATATAACAGTTAACCGACTTGGTAACGTCAGATAGTGAACCGCGTACCCCCTTTTTACTTTCACGCGTGATAGCATTTAGCTATAGGCTAACGCTATACATCAATGCAATATTGCAGAGTACGGTAGTCTAATTCTACTTAAACGAGAAACGTGGGGGTTGTGGGCCATGGTTTTCTTCTTTTATTTGAACGTTCACAAATACTTACTGATTCGGAAGTTTCCTGAGACCCTTTCAACCCTTGAATCAACTTTAATTTATTTCCAAGAATGACTGAACAACACAACACTCAATATACCCATATCGCTACTCGATCGATCGTGTGCAAGGTCAGTGTCACGTGATGTACTTTTCTGCAAGTCTCAACATAAATGTTTTTGGCGTCAATCGGGGACACACGTTTTTAACAGTGAAAATGCGGATATCCCCACTTGGAGGGTATCCACACTTGACTAGGGAAAAGAAAAGCTCATGTCCCCGCTTTACATGCACTACACGCATACACACACACACTCACATGCACCAACCCATGATGTGTGTACTACTGATAGGTGCACAACATGTAAAATGGGGAAAATGCCAAAAATGCTCAAACTTACTGAGAAACATCTTTGAAAGGTGCAAAATCCAATTTCACGGAAAATTTTGCATTCGGGAATTGGGGATATCCCCACTTGCAGGTGTATCCACACTTGCCCGGGGAAAAACGCTCATGTCCCCGATTTACATCTTTTACGTGCGCATACATAGCTACTCGGCTTTTACGTGGTGTGTATAGGGTGTACGTAAAGTTTCCTAACCAGGGATGTGTATATTAACTATGGTTTCAGTTACACTCTCCAGCACAACCCTCCTTGTACACTGCGCACTGTACAAATTTTTCACATCGCCCGCCATAATGTCCGGGGACCTCTCACGTCCTCAAATGACAGTATTTTCTCACCAGACTTTGTCCATCAACTTTCTTTTACACGATACCTCTGCAGATAATACTCTTACCCGGGCCTGACAAACTTTTTCAAAAGGATGCGATTTGAAACCGAAATCGGGCTACGTGTTGCGGTCAACGGCAAAACATGTTCACTTACAGATACCATGTGGGTGACTTGGTTCTTATGCAGACGTATAGTATACCTACAACTCATTCCCGACGAACAGTCAGGTTGAGTTGCATCACATTCCAGAATGCTTTAATTTCATAGTGAGGGGCATGCTGTCTAGTTCATGGTAGACAATACGCGAGTTCGGAATGAACACAAGGAGCGAAGGTCAAAGGTCAAATGAAGGGAACCTGCAGGGAACGGACGAACTTTTTGCCACCGTCACTGTGTAGCTAGAGCATATACACAGCCAATTAGAGCCGCTACGCAGACACTCGGCTGATGGCGGGATGTAAACATTCAAAAATTACATGTACGTAAGTACGCGATACGCATAGTGTATATAGACTGTACACATGATTGCATGATTGTGCACGTACAAAGCGTTATTGTGCAGAGACAGGTAACAGTTCAAGTCCTAGCGCAGCTGCTACTCGACTCATATAAGCCTCACAGTCAGCAGTACTCAGATTGATCACGTTATCGACGCAGTTTAGGGAAGGTTGTCATGAGTTAGGCTCACAAAATCTGGGCTATTGAGATTTATGGAAGATGATGATGTATCTACACATTTAATTTGATAATGACGAGTCGAGAAAACGGGGACTGAAACTAGCTTCGCTATAACGTTAAGTTAGTCCAATGTTAACGTTAGTAGTGTTTGCCACACTGAAAATGCCCGAACTCGAAAAGCTACCGTTAGGCCTACAACACATTTCCATTTAGAATAGAAGAAATGCGTGTGAAAATGATCACTCGAAAAAATGGTAAAGAAAATAAACTACGATTTCCCTTCACTAACCTTGTAGGCTATACTTGATGAAGTTCTCTAGCGTCACCCGACCCACACCGGCTAGTCAGTCTGCATGTGCATGTGTTGTGAGCTGCATTATTATAGTGTCTGCCGTATACTACATACTACGCTTACAACAGATATACGTATATGCCCTGCACTAGAGGTACGTGCGAGAAAAGAGTACGTACGCTTCGGTAGCTATGCAGAAGACATTCCACATATGTCTGCTTACAATTTCATGTATCTAAAGAAAATTTCCTGGAATTAGACACTAAGTTCGATTCATTTTAGAAAATATTCCAATTTTTGCACGTTTTCAGAAAGACTTTTTATTTCTGAAATTTCTTTCAACCTTGGAAACCATTGTTAAAGCTTCTGGAATCCACTAAGGTTCTTTTAATGAAAAGGAGATTTCCATGAAGGTAGAAATGTAAAACACTGCTGAAACAATGAAAACCCCTCACTTGACCTTATTTAAAAGGTCACTACGCCTGCGCTGTAGGTAATTCCGAACTCACTTATTATGCAATACGGTACGTTCATTCCCGACAGCCTGGGTTTCTTCAAAAGAAAATGGCTTTTCGAATAGTGTGACCACTTAGGTACACAGAAATTCCCTAAACGGATGATTACTTTTCTACCAAGGCATAATAATAATTGCCCGACAAAAAGAATAATTTCCCAATACAGTTAAATCTGGAAGGAGTTAGGCACCTGATTAAATGTATCCAAAGCAATATTGCCACCCGACACTGATTCACTTTAAGTGAAGCGTTGTGATCAGAAAATTTCCCGACATTTTTGTAGCCCTCATTGAAATAAAAAATTCCTTTCTGACGAAGCAAATAAATTGCAAATAAAAGTGGCAATTCCCGAAGCACGGCAACATTTTCCCGACAGAGGGCACTTTTCTGGGGTGTAGCACCCCCACACCAGAGTTGTAACAAGTCAAGTCACTGACTCGGACTCGAGTCGCATATTTGACTTGACTTGACTTGGTCATCAGCCAAAATGACTTGACTCGAGTCACCACCTAAAATGACTTGACTTGACTCGGACTCGAGCAGAGCATGACTCGAGTCCAATTGAAGACTCGAGTCAGGACAAATGACTCGAGTCTCCTGCTGCGACTCGAGTCCTTTTACGTCACTCTGATGTTTGTAAATGTACCCAGTTGTGGACTGTACATGTGCATATCGCGAGGTAGATGCGGCCGCAACACACAGTGCCCGTGTGTGGACAATACCAGCACTGCATGCCTATAGTACAGTTGTCACTTGACAAACGGGCCGAGCCGGGCAGTTTGACGAATCCGCACTAACTGCTGCGGAAGCATGTCATATCAGAGTATGTACACATCATGCCAGGCATGGACCATTACGATCACCGATCTCAGTGGTTTCGATGGAAAAGTAACATGTTGCACAGACAGGGTTGCCATCTGGATGATTCCTAGTGTGGTTCAGGGACTTTTTTAAGAGATTTTTAATATGAGTCTGTTCATTTTTTCCTCTCTATAATAATTTTGTTGCCTCTGCGTAAAACAGTACTCAATAATATTGCTTGTGCAACTCTGATGGGACTGTATAGTTCTCAGTGAAGGTACATGTATAGCCGGTCGCCGATAGCTCCCTATGCATTGTCCTTACCACGACCATTGAAAATCCGGGGTCTTCGACCAGCACAGTGGTGGTCGAGCTTGATTTTTTTCTTATAGCAAAGCTAGGACCTAAATTCCTTACTTACTGGCATAACTTTCCCTTTTTAAATTTTTAACTGATAAAGCAGTTGTTTTTGAAAACTTGAAAAAATAATAGAAACAATAAAAAAAAAAAAAACGAAGCGATGCCAGACAAGAGAACCTATAAGTGAATTTTCAATAGCTTATTATGATTAAATTTTGCAATGTTAAATGGAGAAAAACATTGATATCAAATACCATAATGCTAGGAAGATTTTTCACCGCGCGCTTCGCGCGCACCCCCAGAGAAAACTGACTAACACAATTTAAAATTTTGTCTTGCACAGTAAGATTTCTTTCAAAGCATGGGCCTCTCCTACGCGCCACACTATTGTGACTTGAAGCTCTGACATAAGAGTCACTGAAAGTACTGTACGTCATTCAATGCACCCTGGTCCTTGCAAAAAAAAATCCCAAACTCTTAACCATGTGTAGGGAATCACATCTCTCGATATATTTTTCGGCGTGCTTCCCCTGCATGAGCCTGAAAAAAATTGACGGCTGTGCGTGAGAAAATTTGTGGAATTGTCTCTTTATTATTTCCTGTAGGACAGATTAAGTAAATTACCATTTCCAAGACCTCGCTACAACTCTCGCTGTCCACTTTCTCGACCAACTACTACCATCCTCAACAAATTAGCTGACGGTTACCCAGTGGCGTAGCTATGGGGAGGGGGATTAGGGTGCGAGCCCCCCACAAATTCGCCGCCCCCAGGAGCCCCTCCCACTGGTGATCTGGGCGAAAAAAATTCACCCACTCTGAATAAGTTTGAATGGATCGGATTGATTGGGACAAAACTCAATGTGTTTGAGAGTAACATAAAATCAAAGTTTACGTTTTTCCACCAAAATTTCACATCTGGATGGCTGCTATCAAGCCTTGCAAGTGCCATTTTCGGCCATCTGGGATGTATTAAAACCTTAAATTTTCTTGGAACGCTCCCCACCAACCTATGGTGGCGCTCCGCTTAGATAGTGAACGCAGTGGCGTACACAGGGGGGAGGCCATTGGGCCATGCCCCCCTCACTGATGCCGATTTTTTTTTAGTTCCGAAAAATACGTAAATTTTTAACACAAATTTTACTTCAAAAGGTAGCATATGTGGCACCAGATTACATGTAAGGACACCTAATTTTTCACAAATTTTCAAAGGGGGTGTCCCCTCCCCTTATACCCCTTCCCCAGCCCGGCGATCACACAACATACTGCAACCCCCCTCCCCCCATGAGAGAAATCCTGGGTACGCCAATGAGTAAAACGAAATTCAAACTTGCAACCCTCGGACCAAAACGTCCGACCAGCTCAGCTAATCCGTCCTCACAGAAATGTGTAATAACATAAAATCAACCTTGACATTTTGTTCACAAAAATTGCACTGCTTGATGGCTGCTATCAAGCCTGGCAGGTGCCATTCCCGGCGATTATTTCAGCCCGCTTCGCGCGCACCTACCCTGAGTTCTGGATCTCACATTTATAAAATTATTGTTGCAAAGGGGGTCACCCCCTCCCCTTAGACCCCGAGACTAGCCTTAGGTAGTTCACACAGGTTTTCTCCCTCCTCCATTTTCAGAAATCAAATCCTGCCCCTGGTCACTGTGGCCATTTCCATTCGTTATTGACTGAGAGTTTATTTCCGAGAAATACACAGTGCTACTGCTAGGTCCTTGACCTCCTTGTTCGATAAAAGTGTATGTTACGCCATGGCTTGGCCATCTCTGGATCATTGTGAGACGACATCTAGCGTTAGGCCTACGTGGCAAAGTGAAAGTGAAATTGTGCCACGGCCAGCAGATATACATTAATATTGCTTGCCCGAGTAGTTACAGCATTCGTGTGTGGGGCACAAGTCACGTGTGGTACCTTGGAGTGTGCAACGTACTCCTGGCAAATTTCATGTAAAGATATGTGAAAACAATGTACTGTGGCATACCATATAGAAAAAGATTGCAGTCAGTGACAGCTACACTTCAGAGGCAGAAAGGAACCAGTTGTCTATAGGTCATACCAAAGAAGAAATACCAGTTTTAAATTTACTATGATTATGTACTAGTGTGACTTGCGTTGACTTGTAGACACCAGCAACTGACTCGAGTTGACTCGACCAAAATTTCTGACTTGACTTGACTTGACTTGACTTGAAAATGTGCTTGACTTGACTTGACTTGACTTGAAAATGTGCTTAACTTGACTTGACTTGAAAATGTGACGAATGACTTGACTTGACTTGTGACTCGACCAAAGGGTGACTCGTTACAACACTGCCCCACACCCCCTCCCCCCGTAGTGACACCCCTGACCAGAACAGTACTCTACGTTACCGTTTTTCATTTTTCGCCCGTGCATGTACAAAAAGAGCAAATAGAACGCCCATGCACAGTATCTTCTGAGTCTGCCAATTTACCAGTGGCTATATGAGCAGACCGCAGCGGGAAACCCGGCCTTTTCCCCAGCATTCTGAACCCCCTGCTGTGTGGGAAACCAGGGGCGTAGCTTTCTTTTCAACTTTGGGGGGAATGGGTTGAACTATCGCAAATGTGGAAAATGTGCACGCGAAGCGCGAGCCCATGACGGGTGGGGTCCAGGGTCCCGCCTTAGGGCCCCTGGTGGGGTCCATGGGCAAAGCCCCGGTGGGGTCCAGGGGGCGAAGCCCCCGGAAGCTCCTGGGATTTAATGTCTCAGAAGTGCCAGGGAGACTGTTTTAACGGGTTAATTTTAGTGGTAATGTTCTTTGGTAGGCTATTGGTATATTCATACATTTAGGAAATGCTATTTTGAGCACAAAACTCGTTGATAAGCTGCACTGGATTGAAATTCTACAAGAGCAACAATGACCTGTTAAGCTTAAAAAGACAGGGATCAACATAAAGAGTCATCCCAGACAACTGGATTTTGAATTCGGAGACCTGCAAGTTAGCTTGAGATCAGTGGCTTCGCCAGGTTTTTTGTGATGGGGGGGGGGGGTACCATAGATGATATCGTAATAATACCTCAGTTCCCCCAAGTCTGCCTAAATTACACTTTTATTTTTCATGCGTTCCTGCATTTGCATGCAGTAGTTTTGATCTTTCGTTTGTCACTACATAAAGGTGTCGTCCTGGGGAAGGCGTTCCCCCTGCCCTTTAAGATTTTTTTTATTCATTTAAGGTCTGTTAGATGCAAAATGGTGCTATCTTTGGGATGTTTTTGGAACTGATCATATATGGCCGGAAAATGTCCATAATTTAGTGAATGCTAATTTTTGGTAAGGTAAAAGAGGAGAATATGTTGTCTTTTAAGAGACAGATACGTTGTCAACAAATCTCCTGAAGCCCCCTCCCTTCTGTCTATTTCACTGCCTTCTATTTCGGGAAAGTTTTTTACACAAAATATGTGAGTGGAGTCCACAGGAACATTCTTGAGTTATTACGAAATATGTCCTTTCCTTCATTGTGCATTATGAAAGGGCATCATCTAAGGCTTGCATATAGGACCTCCTGGAAGCTCTGCATTAATCATACTAATTGGGGTGGGGGAAGGGGGCAATGAAATAATGCGTATACTACCTGACATCCAAATGATAATATAGAGTATGACGCCAAACACTTTACAACTATCGTATTTTTACTACTTTTGAACTAAAATCCGGACAAACAGCTGCTACCAATGAAAAATGAGAGGGAGGGAGAGTATAGGTGCAGGGAGGTGATATTAGACCTCCCTGATAGGGGTAGCAAAAGGGGCGAAGGACTAATAAGAGCGTTACAGAGTGCTGTTTTCGTCATAAGTGTATAAACAATCACCATCTATACCGATAATGGCTCAGCGAGAACTGGCGAAGCTCTGGTAAAAATTTTCGAAAAACAGTGACGAATAATATTTCCATTACAAAACCTGCATTCAGACTCTACATCGAGAGACACTTTCAATTGCCCAACAAACCTACATGCCACTGCCATAAGCCAGTCTTTTACCTATTAATTCATAAACTTTCAACTTTTTGCTGATGTGCTTCTCCGAAAGTTGCTTTTGGAAGATATTGATAGAGTGACACTGACGTAAGGTTGGAAGCGCGCGGAGCGCGCGAAAATTTTGATAGATTGCCAACGGTTTGCTAAAATTCTGCTAGTTTGAGAAACATTTGTGATAGAAAGTGAAGCAAGATTGAAAAAATTTCTTACGAAAATGAATAAAATATACTTTCCATCATACACGTATCTGTAGACTGAAACATTGGGGGGGGGGGATGATTACATGGGCCATCCCCCCTAGTCAAATGTTGGGGGGACATATCCCCCATCCCCCCGGGATTTACGCCCATGTGGGAAACGGTGGATTTTCGGTGCGGTTTGGGTGTGTACTTACGCCCTGTACAGACGTATATGGCAAGCCAAATGCCCAATAATTCGAAAAACTTGGTTTATCAATCGATAAACCAGGTTTATCGACCGATAAACTTGGTTTATCGACCGATAAACCTGGTTTATCGACCGATAAACTTGGTTTATCGACCGATAAACTTGGTTTATCGACCGATAAACCTGGTTTATCGACCAAAAAACTTGGTTTATCGACCGATAAACCTGGTTTATCGGTCGATAAACCAAGTTCATCGAAATATTGGGCATTTGGCGTCGATAAACCAAGTTTATCGACCGATAAGCCAAGTTTTTTGATAAACTTGGTTTATCAAATCGATAAACCAGGTTTATCAATTCGATAAACCAAGTTTATCGATTTGATAAACCAAGTTTATCATCAGAAAAGTGATAAACCAGGTTTATCGAATCGAAAAACCAGGTTTATCAACCGATAAACCAAGTTTATCAGTCGAAAAACCAAGTTTATCGACGCCGAATGTTCAATAATTCGAAAATCCAAGTTTATCGAACCGATAAACCGAGTTTCTCGATTTATTGGGCATTTGGCTTGCCATAGGCAAGCCGAATGCCCAATAATTCGAAAAACTTGGTTTATCGATTCGATAAACCAGGTTTATCGGTCGATAAACTTGGTTTATCAAAAAAAAAACTTGGCTTATCGGTCGATAAACTTGGTTTATCGACCGATAAACCTGGTTTATCGATTGATAAGCCAAGTTTTTGGAATTATTGAGCATTTGGCGTGCGCAAGCCAAATGCCCAATAAATCGAGAAACTTGGTTTATCGACCGATAAACTTGGTTTATCGATTGATAAACCAAGTTTTTCGAATTATTGGGCATTTGGCTTGCTTATGGCAAGCCAAATGCCCAATAAATCGAGAAACTTGGTTTATCAACCGATAAACCAAGTTTATCGGTCGATAAACTTGGTTTATTGGTCGATAAACTAAGTTTCTCGAATT
Source organism: Holothuria leucospilota (assembly GCA_029531755.1). Lineage (NCBI taxonomy): Eukaryota > Metazoa > Echinodermata > Holothuroidea > Aspidochirotida > Holothuriidae > Holothuria > Holothuria leucospilota. The sequence goes on from CM055961.1 coordinate 46,283,737, forward strand.
TGTGAGAATTTGTCGTCGATAAACCAATTTAATCAACTGATAAGCCAAGTTTTTTGATAATCTTGGTTTACCAAACTGATAAACCAGATTTATCAATTCGAATAACCAAGGTTATCGATTTGATAAACCAAGTTTATCATCAGAAAAGTGATAAACCAGGTTTATCGAATCGAAAAACCAGGTTTATCAACCGATAAACCAAGTTTATCAGTCGAAAAACCAAGTTTATCGACGCCGAATGCTCAATAATTCGAAAATCCAAGTTTATCGAATTGATAAACCAGGTTTATCAAATCGATAAACTTGGTTTATCGACTTTTTAAGTGAGAAATTCGATAAACCTGGTTTTTCAACCGATAAACTTGGTTTATCAAAAAAAACTTGGCTTATCGGTCGATAAACTTGGTTTATCGACCGATAAACCTGGTTTATCGACCGATAAACCTGGTTTATCGATTGATAAACCAAGTTTTTCGAATTATTGGGCATTTGGCTTGCCATAGACGTACACTCATCTTAGGAATTAAATGTCAATTTATCCTTTTTTTCGAAAGATTAGGAGTAAATTTCACAAATAGAGCTAAGTCATGGTGACTTTAGTTTTCGTTATATACTCCTGATTATGAAAACTTGCAGCAAATGCAGCAAAATGAACAGCACAACACGGTATGCTTTTATTACGCGCCGTTGTTTTCTTAGAACGTATAGTTACAAACTTATAGGCCTACTTAGTCTGTTAGCAGAAAAAGTTAATGGGTTATACCATTTCAACATTACAGTAGGCCCCTGGCTGCTAGTCAATGCTGTCCCCAATAAGTCAGGCTAGCTACAGTAAATAGTGTCATGCAGTGCTACTAAGTACTGCAGATGCATAATGCATCATATATTAGAACAGGCGATAAAAGAACAGTTGAATATCCTCCAATAGCAAATCTCACATTGCTTCGAGAAGTTCATGTCACAATGAAGTCGAGAGACAGAATAACCAGACATACTGTAGGCCTTGGCCTAATAAAGTTTAGGGCCACTGCAACTAACTGTGACTGCATGCTCAAAACTGGAGGCTCAGTTTTTTTCAGAAAATACTTAACACAAAAGACACACACTGTAGGAGCCTAAATGTGTTGCAGAATAACACAAATGGCCATTTGGGACTGCACGTGCCACTCGCCTTATTGCTCAGGCGACTGAAGTGGACTGAGACATTTTTCAAACATAATGACACAAGACACATGCTGACAACATTGCAAAGGAAGAAACAGCAAGACAGTCAATGTAACTATGCGTCGTTTTTAAAAAGGGGTTAAACAACTGTGGATGGGTATTCTTTACCCCAGATAGGCTAAGTAGTATACTACACAGTGGCGGATCCAGGATTTGGCAAAAGGGGGGGGGGGGCAGGTCACAGTGCTTTGTATAAAAGTCCGATCTGGGGGAGGGGTCTAAGGAGAGGGGTGTCCCCTCCCCCTTTGAGAAATTTTTGTTAATTTAAGGCTCTTCAGATGCAAAATGGTGATGTCTGTGGTGTATTTTTTGAACTGATCTTATATGGCTGGAAAGCGTTCATAATTTAGTGAATTTTAAATTTTCCCCTAATTCCCAGTACATTTCATTAAAATCAATTACAAGGCTTAAATAAGACACTACAGGGTAATATTGCAGCAAGTTATAGTCAAAAGCCTGATGTTGTCGAAAATTTCCTCTAAATATTAAAGAATTTTGAAATTCCCTTGAAAGTAGAAGCAGTGCTCCCAATGCTGCGGGCCTGGCCGGTAATAGACTGAAGTTAGCAATCCATTAATACAGCGTTCATGAGTAACTCCTTGCAATGCCCAGAGAAAGTTACTGAGGCCAATATAAGCCAAAATGTTACCAGTTGAAAGTCAGTAGCAGAGTTATTAACATAACACTTATTTTCTGAGGTAGAAAATAATGAACAAGATTGAGTTTCACTCTGACACATCTCATAGGCCTATTTCATTGAAATAGGGCCTTGTCCTTTGTTTTATGAAATTGAAAAAAAACTTTCAAAATTTTTTGGAAGGGGGGCCCGGGCCCCTGGACCCCCCTAAATCCGCCCCTGCTACAAGAAGTTGTGATGAAGGCCCTGTTTCACGAGATGTTTGTTGAGATTAGTCCTAAAGTTGATCTGTCAAGCTATAATTCTGTTGGAAGTACTCTTTACATTGGGGGTACTGTACCTCTGTACTGGGTGGATTTTTACTGTAGATTAATTAATGTCACTGTGTCACTGCTCGAGGTTGTGCTTACCATAAAATTTTTCAAGATTATGCGCAGCTTGCATTACTTGGCATAGTGATAATGAAGCTACTTTTAGAGTGGGTGTGCAACAGTCAGGCACGATATTGTATCTCTGGGGCAGGTTCAGACCTAGCCCTTGATCAGTGCTGTAAGATTCCGTTACACTCCTCCATCACAGCTCCTGTGCACTGTGTACAAACCTTTCACATCTCCGGGTAAAACATTTTTGTCTTAGAACTCCTAAAATTGCTTTAGACAATGCCAAACTCGGGTTTGAAAGGTTCAGCAGCGAATACTTGAATCTTCCCAATGATACTCTTGTGAATTCATGGGGTGTAAGTCAACGGCTTAACAAGCAAACTTTTACAGGGCTGCAAGGGGGTGCATGAAAAACCAATTTTGGGGGCACATCGATGTTGGAGTTTTGCCGGCCTGGGGAGGGTCTAAGGGGAGGAGTTGACCCCCTCTCCTTAAAAATTCTTGCCTACTTAAGGACTCTAGATGCAAAATGGTGTGATATTTTCCATTATTTCTTCCTATATTTGTATTCCAAAAAGGCTGGTGTCGTAATCAATTTTTACTCAGTGCAAGACCTTTTAATGATTTTTTTTTGGGGGGGGGGGGACGTGCACCACGTGGCTACGTGCCTGAAGAGATGCAACCATTTCAGAGGAGTTTCAAACACCTAAGTTGTAAACTTTTTCACCATTTTTTCACCCTTGAGTTTTCTAGCGGGGGTACTGGTTGCAAGACTTTTGTGGAAAGCTTGCTCCTTCAAACTTTACCACGTTGTACAAGAGGATCCCAAAGTGTTTTTCTGCCAGCCGACTGTGTACACTAGCCCTGGCTGTATTTTTTCAACCAGAAAGCTGACAAAATACATCAGATCACACTTTTACCCCCCCCCCCCCCAAATATGTGTACCATGTTAATAATGTATTCCAACGAAATACACAGAGTCATAATTAATATCTTTTGCAAAATTTACTCTGATGAGGTTTCATGTATTTCATGCTGGCAGGAAGAGTGTCATTGCCATTCTTAAGCTTAAGAAAATTGCAAAAAAGAAAAGAAAAATGAACCAACCGACGTCCACTTTTGAAGTGCACGATAGGGCAAGCAAACTTACGTATCCAGACATCGGTATAATACGAGATCCAATGAAAGATAGAAACCTTATATCAACTGCTTCAATGTAAATCCCAATTAGTAAAAACAGTGCATAAATCGACTAACTACGTTAGTTAAAAATATTTCACATATCTCTACAATATTTCACATAAGCCTCTTTGACTAATTTTTGACTGGGTAATTTTCAGTCAATTATTGGGGATTTAGTCAGATATCAAACGTTAGTAAAATATGTGTGAATTTGCTATTAGTTGATTCAGACACCGTTTTGACTAACTTGCTTTTACATAGCCTATCTGTGATCAGAAAAAGAAGGCACATAAATGAGGATACTACACTCACCTATTACCTTTTGTTACTTTTAATTGTTTTCGTAGAGAACTTGCGCAACAAAGCTTCAACTTACTGGAATAAAAAGTATATTGGTGGTACCCTAACCAGTGAATTTGATCCTAATAGAGTTGTTGTGATAGTTGTATAGGCATATTCAGGCCTGTAGCCAGACAAGGTACTGAAGGCAACAAGGCAGCTTCGGGGGTGGGGGGGGGGGCGAAACGTTTCCAGAGTGCGAGATGTACTTCAATGCTTTCAGACAATGGTAATATGAAATTTCTAATCGGCAAAATTTTTTCCTGAAGTGCATCATCCTATCTCACCCCTCTCTTGGCTAAGGACTTTACGTGATTACCGAGGATGACAGTGTGACGGACGGGTACAGTTGCCTTCAAATTCTGTAGAAAGACGTTCTCAAGTAATATTGAAAGTTTAAGCGGCTTCAGGGACAGACAGGGAGTTGATGACCCTACACCCATGTTGGAGACGATGATTTCCGGCCTTTCCTAAAACTGTGCAAGGTTTACCGACCAAAGGGAACGTCAGATGGTGGCACTGCCTACCCTTACTTTACCTATTTTGGAGACGGAGGCCAATACATTCTTTCAAGAAAATTTCAGCGTATTGAATTACAGATACTGCAAGCAGTTGTCATGACGATGATTTCTAGTGATCTAGGGAAGGATATGCCTTCCTCCCACAAACGTTATAAAATATTTTGTTATGACCCCTAAATTTCGCGTACGGTTGGGTCAAAATGAAAATCATTTTAGTGCATCGCTCTCTCAAAATCTATATCTTGCTTTATATCTGGATATATTTGGTAAAATAAAGTTTTGTTTGGCTGTTCAAGCCATGTATAAAACCAGATATAAGTATCTTGATGTTTTAATTAAACCAAGTTTTATACTGCAATATTAGTTCATGTATAACTTGATAAAAGACCATGCCAGATATATATATATATATATATATATATATATATATATATATATATATATATATCCAGTATTTTATGTCCATATGAAAACAAATATTTGATTAAAGACTATGCCAGATGTACAAATCAGGTTTTGTATGCTATGTCAAACCAGATATAATTTGGTAAAATCACCATGTTAGATATACATGTCATGTTTTATATGGCCATATCAAGCCAGATGTTACTCGATAAGAGACCATGTCAGATACGCATATAAACCTAATCATAGCCAAATCAAGCAAGATATAATCTTGACAGTATACAGTGCCAGATATGCATTTAAAGTTTATATATGGATATATCAAGTCACGTATAATATTGATAACAGGCAATGTCATATAAACAAATCAAATTTTGAATGTCAGCTTTCGTGTATTTACTTTGTTCACTTGTTCGACAGTATGGCCTCCTTGGGATGCAACATGAAGTATCTGTATACTGCAACCATCAAATATGCAGGCCTAATAATCTAAATGGTCAGTGAATATAAAATAAGGAGTTTGAAAGTAATTTTTCTGCTCACTGTTAAGCAATTGGTGACATATTCCTAAATCTAATTCAATTTAACTGTAATATGAAGTAAGTTTTATTGAAAATGTTCCGACAGCTTTTTCATTTGTGCTCCTGAAGGCTCACATGTGGTATCTATTCTTTTCAGTCAGTCTAGAATGGTGTCTCGCATGACAGACTCAAGGGATGTAAAAGTCTTAAGGTGGAGAGATTGGTCAGTCTTAATGTGGAGAGATTGGTCAGTTAAAACTTATAAGTTTTAACTGACCAATCCAACTTTTTAGAGCGCAGGAACCCCTTCCCTTGTAACCTTTAGTATTCGCCCTTCAGCATTTTGGATTGTGAAGGCTCTCAAGGTCTGATGCAAAGTGTGAACTTTATGTTACGCTATAACTCAGCATTTGAGCAGATGTGGACCAGACATACACACATATCTCTGATTCATGTAACATTGTGACTGGACCAGATGTGATCCAAGTCTAGTGAAAATAAGGTTTTATATGGCACAGATATAGACTTTTACTTGTATCATGCTATATCTGCCCAATTCTTGTCATGGCCGGGTATAAGTTCCATATATGGCAAAGATATGGGCCAGATATAAATATCCCTATATGCGGCATAAATGGATTTTACATACATGGGTCAAAAATAGAGTAGCCATTTATGGACCACATCTGGGCCAGATAAAGGTAAATTTTTATTTGCGCCATGTATGGCCTTTATAATTTATCAAGTTATATCTGCCCTTTTCTTGTTTAAGCTAGATATCAATTCCTTATCTGGTACAGATATGGGCCAGATATGAATCTGTAAATCTTGGCCAGATGTGGATTTTGAATAATGATAAAAGTCATATTTAAAATGTGTGTGGGCTCGTATAAAAACTGCTCTCTTACTATCTTTTTTCGCCAGGAATGTTCTTTGTTACTTCTGTCACAGTTTCTCACATTTTTGGAACAAATTACGGTACAACTGCCGCTCCTCGTATTGGGACTATGTGCACACCTCATTTGAAATGCTTTGTCAAGAGAGGTTTCGATTCCATATTACAGATAGCCAATGATTTATCTACTTCGGTATGCTTTTCAAGAAACAAACGTGATTTTGTTTTGTTCTTTTTCAAGGAGATATTCTTTTTTATTATAAGTTTGATCCTCTACAACGTGGTAAATGTTCGGACAGTTAGAAAGGTGACTTTTCCTATAGCTGTAAATAAATGTGATTAAATTTAAGTTGCATTTACACATCATGGAAGTCAACAGATGAAGGACAGGAATGTGTCCCCACTTTTGAAAGTAGAGGAATTGCCCACTCCACCCCCACCTTTATCCAGAACTCTAACAAAAATAGCAAATTTCTGATTTCATAGCTTTGCAAATAACTGAATCAATGAAATAAAACTCAAAAATGATGGAAATCGTCATTTAATGGATGGTATGGTGGGAAAATACCTCAGATTACACCACAGAGCATCTGGACTCCAATATTTTCCAGAGCCCCTTAAGTTAGCCCTGGATCCCTCATTTCTAGAACTTTGCAATGCCCGCTTGAACAAGTTCTGGTCAGGCCCGGATCCAGACATTTTGAAAAGGGGGGGGGGCTGAAAGTCCCCTCGAATATTCTCCTAGAATAACATTATGCTAATTTTCGCGTATTTGTTATTGTTGATGTGGCGAAAAAGGGGGGCTGAGCCCAGGAGAGCCTCCCCCCGTTGGATCCGCGCCTGCTGGTCGTGGACATGCCCCTCCCCCTTCCGTTCTTTAGAAGCTGTTGACGCTCTTGTTAAACATTGAAACTTGTTGCCACACGGAGGATTGATTGTCATCAAGATGTTTTACAAAGATTTCTTTCTCCGCAGAATGAAGACATTCTTTCGAGAGGACTCACGTTATGCAATAATGATACAGTAAGTCATTCTGTTTTACAGCATCTCTTCTTGTCACAACATAGCCTTAATGCATTTACTCAGCTTACCAAAGTCCTTCCTATCTATATATTTACCCGACATGGTGCAAATTATCACAAGACAATCATCTGTTATGACACAGGCGCTCAGCCAGAATTTTGCTCAAGGAAGGGGAGGGGGAGAGTTGTAGGATGACTTCTTGTTCTGATTGCTCGAAAACTGGAAGTGGGGACTTGCGGTCTTCCGTCAGTAAAAATTTTGATACTTAACGCATTTAAGTACAATTTCCTGACAACTGGCTATCAAAGTAAGTACTCCAGCTCGTTTTACAGCCCAGGTATCGTATCAGAAAGCAAATAGCGCCGAAAGGTGACTTGGAATGGGGATTTCCCCTCCCGTTATCCGTGCCTGACGACAATTCATTAGAACAATGCTCACCTGCATGTTAATAATGTTCTTCAGATTAGACAGAGAGCTGCAACTTAGTTGCATCATGGAGTTGTTTTTGGGTAGAGAAACATTTTTTAGCAGTGAGGTTTGTATCCCACGGTCAAGGAGTATTCCGTCTCTTGTTTCTTAACATGTCTATAAGACTCACGCTGGATTAGGAATTTACACAAAAGGATTATACTCTGCTCCGTCTGCATTAGGACTAGGGATTTACCTCCTCTGCTACAACCTTGCCACTCATCAGGGAAATAGAACTTTAGTGCATCTTGCGACGCTCTGTGACGTGTATGACAGTATATTGACTAGGTTTTGTGTCAAAATATGAACACGAATCTATGTTTTGGTTATTTAAGGAAATTTCGGAAACTTTCCTTATTGTCGTAACAAAAACTAAACTTTCCCTTTTCAGCTCATTTGCATGTGGTCCTTTGTTAAGGAAGGGGATAATAGCTGCATTCATTTTTTCAATTAAATAGACGAGTTTTATAGCACGCCCTTTCAAAATGTTGGTAGCCTGAAACTACACATCAAAAGTATTTTTTTCTGGGCAAACCACTTGTTAAAGGATAAGCTGACTTTAATGAAGTTGTTAGGAGAATGATATAAAACTGAAGCCACCAAATAACGGACTATACATCATTTCAGCCAAATAAAGAGCTTTTTGTTGACAATGTTCACTCGATTTATATAGTGGGTGTTTAAGTGTTAGCATAAATCAAACCTACTGTTATGTTTTCTTACAAAGTAGCACTTACCTTGTGGCAAAAGCTACTCTAATGAGCGTGCGACATTATGGACAGATATTTTGCTCATTCTATTCTTCAAACAAAAGTTGTTGTAGCCTAATACATTTTATTTTGAGCTGTAGTATCAGTGATGATTTTATAACAAAAGCTAGTTTTGGCCATTTTGAGGGAGAAATCAGCGTTCCCGTAAGTTGTGTTACTGGTTGTACATCTCATTGTTTTAGGGTTCAATTTGGGTTTTTTTCTTAAATATATACCTGTTCATTTTATTGAATTTATTTTACCACAAAAATGGGATATACCACCGTCTTTCTACATTAGGTTATGTGAGAACTTACCTAGCGTAAAAATTGTTAGCAACTTTTCAGTGGCACATTTTAAATCTGTTTAGCGCTCCCAAATGAAAAAAGAGGTTTCCCTTTTCATGGGAACATGTGGTCACGTGTCAACGAATCGAAAACATGACCAGAGCAAGATTATTATAGAATGGACACAGTATTTTAAATGGCTTGCTTGCTGCACTGACATTTACGTTTTATTTCGCACCACTTTGAAGTCAACCTTCGTTGACCTGGTTTCATTTTTATTCAACTTTAGAATCATGCAATTCCGCCCGAAATCAGGGACCAGTTCTGCAGAGATCATGGCAGTGAGGTAAGTAAAATACACCTGGTTTAAAGGATTACATGAATATTGCAGCATCTGAGAACCTACCAAAAAAAAAAAAAATTATTTGATGTGACTTATTATCTTTCGATGTTTTCGGTTATTTCGTCTTGCAGTTTTTATTTCTTGGTTTCCCGAGCGGGAAACATTATAGTCGCCCTGGCCACTGTCGCGGACCAAGCAACAAGAGAGTCAATACGCATAGACCACATGCACACCACATAACATTTCGACTACTTTGGAAAAGTAAGACACCCAAACCACAGAACACTGTGCTCTACATTGAACGCCAAAAAGGCAAAAGTTGATTATGGCGAACACTATTTTAATGATGATGACCACTTTTTCGATGATGGAGACAACTTTTGGACGATGAAGGCTGTTATTCTGATGATGGATATAAGTGTGATAGTGGCCAGTTCTCCTCCTCCCCCTCTCAAACCCCGTCCCCCTCCCCTCCCCCTCCCCTCCCCTCCCTCTCCCCTCCCCACCCCTCCCCCTTTGTAATAATGATACAAAGCTGTACAATGAACACTTGAAGCGACGATGCAAATTAACATGATGAAGACACGAAGAAATATGATGACATCGATGTTCAACTAGGACACGGAATTACACGAAGAACACTTAGTGGAAACAAAAAAGCGGTCGTCATCATAAAAATAGTATTTTGTAGTCATTAAAATGTGGTTATCATCATAAAATAGTGTTCGTTTTTAATCAACTTTTGTTATTTTAGTTTTTGCGTTCCACATGTATGATCTTGTCCGTGTGGTGGACGCAGATTATTGCCTTGTCTTGTATGGAAGGATGAGCTTGTCATTAAGGCGGAAATATTGTAACTACACACCGTAAATCATTACAACTTGGCACTAAAATTACCTTGTAATATGCTAAATAGATCACTCACTACACATTCTTTTTGACAACAAATAGGGGAGTAGTGTCAAAAAAGTCAGGGAGGGGGAGGGATAAGGTGACATGCCATCTATTATTTTTACCATTGTTAAAAAAAATCCATTGGCAAAAAATTCATGAGAATTATTACAGGTTATTTTCTTTGTCTTCAGTGACTGACGTCTTCATTTTGGTGTCACTGATATCAGGGAGCCGCCAGGAGTTGTCAAATAGGAGAGACAGAGAGGGTTACACTGACAGTTAGCTTAATCCTATCCTGGGGAGTGTGCCGATGCACGCGAAAATTTTAGGCACTCCCTAGTGGCAAATGCCCTGGTTTTATAGGCAAATTCGTTGGAAGTAGGGCCGCCTTTGAAATAACATTTTAATTGGGAGGGAGAATTTGCCAGAAAGAGCCTTTACCATTGGCGTGTAGCGTACGAAAAAAATAAAAAAATGCCTCCCAGGTTAAAAAATGGTACTTCCCAGCCCTTAAGTTGCTCCTTAAAACTTGCTTAAGTTTGCAATTTTATGCTTTAGAACTTAAAATTAATGTTTCAAAGGCCTTGCAAAGTCCCCCAAAACAAGGGCGGATCCAGCCCCTAGCTGAAGGGGGGGGGGCAGTTTGAAAAGGGGGGGGGGGCGCCAACATCATGCAGGGGCCGCATACTCTTGAATTTGACCGACTACATTTCGGAGACCAACTCCCATTGGCCATTATATAGCTATACGGTTCGAAATTCTGGGGACCTTTTTTTTTTTTTTTTTTTTTTTTTTTTTTTACTTTTCGGGCAGTTTTTACTTAACTTTTAGGACGCAGGGGGCGCATTTTTCTTGTATTGAGGGGCGCTAGACTGGTCATAGGGGGCAGTTGGCCCTAGTTGCCCCCCCTGGATCCGCCAATGCCCCAAAATGAACGGAAGTATAATGACGCATGTTTTGCTGCGCGAGGGGTCCAGAAGCCCTTAGGATATAGACTAGGCTGAAATGTATAGACTTTAGAGAATCAGAAAAGCACATCCTCCATTTTGGTATCATGTACGAGGCGTGAGAGGGAGAATTGCCCGCAACTTTAAAATGGCCGCCATTTTGATCGTTCTTGCGGTTTAACTCGAACAATGCTCATTTGCCCCCACATTTGGGATCGAAGACTTTGGGGAATTGGGAGGGATAAAATTAACAGTTGCCCACAATGTAATAAAAGTTCTCCCCAATATTTTTTTTCAGTGATTTTTTTTCAGTGACTCGTCAAATGTGGCCTTCCTGACGAAAAACAGCAATATGGCCCTTTTAACGCTTGAGACCAATTCTGAGTACCAAATTCTCTAAAAATATGTTACCACATGACCTCATCTTTTCTTTAAGGATAGCCGGATAGCTAGGTCATACATGGGGTAATCTAGGATCCCACACCAAAACCTACAGGAAATGAGTGAAGCTAAAATTTCGCAATTCGTAATTCCTCCTTTTTATTGGAAATGTTGGCATGTGGAATTGTTTTTGGGACCCAATATCTCCTTGAATTGAACAACTAGAAGTACTAATTCATCCAGTGTTAAATTTAGCCCATAAAACTACCATATCTCCATTTTCATTAAAAAAATAATGGTTTGGGCCTTATGGGACAATTTTCGGCAGTGATATTACTTTAAGTGCCATACGAGATATTTTCATCTTTATAAAATTGGTCGTCAAGTGTTTAAGTCGTACACAGAGAAAGTCGACTTGCAAATGCGAACGAACATCAAATGAGAGAAACCCAAATACTGCACTTTCTCCATTTGCCATTAAAAATCAGCTCTTTAGGGACATTTTTGACCAGTACTATATCTATACTAGGAAAATAGATGCTTTTATCTTCATAAGTGTACCTAAGTACCTGGTACTACATTGAAAAGCTTTTGTCTTGCAAATTAGAACGTACATATTTTGTTAAAAATTACAAAAAGAACACAGCCATCCTTTTATCCTTCTCTGGTGTCTACTTTACATCATATCAAGTATTTAGCAAATATACCAAAATTCAACCAACACACCGTTATTTACTTGACGACTTAGCAGCAATCTTCGGGGGTAATAATAATCCGGACCAGTGGGTGAGACCTTTCAAGAACTTACAAGTATGTACCAGAATGCATTTTCGTTGTGAACGTGGAAACATTTACCATCCATCGATAAATGGTTCGAGCCAGGAGGGCCCTAGAAATGTTTTGGAAAAGTGTCTAACCATAAATACAGTCCTCCAATCTTTCATATCACGGGGCAATTTATCGTTATCGTCGTGGTCGTCATCATCATCATTATTATTACTGTCGTGAGATATAGAGTGCGAGCCGTGACTAATGCAGGCGACGCGCACCGAATTTTTTTGAATTAGACGTCATTTCTGCGACAGAAGTTGCGTGAAGAATTCGCACCACGTCACTTGACTTTAATACCCTAACAAAATATATATATGGAGATGAGAAGGTTGAGTCTGTTGCCTGGAAATACGCTAAAGCTTTCAATTTTTCTCACAATATGCCTTCCCAAAAGTATGGGAAGCCGGAAAGAATTTCCCTGCTTCGTGTTGTTGGCGGGATGGGCTCATATGCATACGAACAATCGGCCTAATTGTAAAAACGTCCCCGATGAATAATAAACATATGTTTGTCAAGGTATATTGATATTACGCGTACATGACAATGAGTCTAGAAGCGAAAGATGGGCGAGAAAATTTGCAAAGGATTTTGAAAAATTTTGATAGCTTGCGAAACAGTTGAGTTTGAAAATGATTAAAATAGATCCATAACTGTATTTCAGATACCTCACCTTACCCTTATTGAACTTCTATAGCTTAAACTCCCTAAGTGGTCATTTAAAAAACGATTTTGGGTTATGCGCTCTCTATGGTGCCACTGAGTGGGCGTTTTACCTGACAAACGTTAGGGCCTTGGACACAACGCCTCGGAAAATGAAAGATTTAGTTCAGCAGATATCATTTCGATTGGTTTCGTGCTGTTGTTCCTTGTATCAAACACCTACGTTGTATTTGCACTTTATAGAAGTTCGAGAACGTCACAAATTAAGGCAATAGAAAATAAAAACCTGTATCTGCGACATATATGGCTGTACTACACCCTTGCAATGGTCATGCTGTAGAAGGTAAGCAAAGCAGTTGCTTGTGCAATGCATTGTTCGTACTTGCATATTATCTCTTCATGGAAAGGTCGTAGTTTGGTTCTCTGTAGTTGATACAGGATCACTTGAGATGAACAGAGAGGAACAGATTGTCTTATAGCAGGGGTCTCCAAACTTTCTTGCTTGGTGGCCCCAACCTTCTACTCCGGAATCTTGGTGGCCCTCAAATTGACGGGTCGGTGAGAGGAGTTTGATTTAACTTGGTTATGCAGTGTTAATAAAGCAGATCACTGTTTCTTAGATTAGAATCACTCCCATTGCTTATTTTCAATGGGAAATTTGGCAATTATTTTTCGCCCCCGAATCCTTTTCGCGACCCTCCAAAATATTTTCGCGACCCCTAGTTTGCCGACCCCTGTCTTATAGAATGCGCAACTTGATATTGCATTGTCAGTCTTGAATAATAAACAGATGTGATGTATTCACATCGATGATTGATGGCCTTCTTGTCAGAACTTAATTTTTTTTTGTAAAAGGGTTTGTTATTGGTCTACTAACAAGGTAACAATGTAACAGAAATTCACTGTTGTAAGTTGTAAAAGTCACTTGACTGAGCTATTTACATAACTATTTAGGGCACGGAATTAACGCACGACGGTATTGTTTAGGATAATTACGAGGTTACGATGTCATCTTATCACGCCAACTGTCTTCTGCAATGAATACAATTATATCTACAACGTGCAGGGCGCAAAATGGTAAGAATATTACAAATATCAGTACCGTGACAACGGCATTTATAATAGGTAGGTGCTTCCATAAGTGCGCCTTCCTTTACAACCTTCATAGTCAGATCGGGGATTAGTCCTCACCGCCCTGGTCATGGTAAAAATACTTGGCACGACCTTTTGGAAAGTATTGCCACTTCGGTTTTCTTTTATTTACAACAAACCTTTACCTATAATTCCCACCAAAACAAATGAAACAAAATCACCCCAAACTGTGACGTTTCAAATTCCAAAATGCCTCCTCCCCCTTTCACTGTTGTTCCCCTATTCCATTTCCAACAGTTTTGAGTCAGCATTGAACGGGGGAGCGGGGTTTTGTTTCATCTACTTTTGTCGGGATTGTCTGACGTATATATTGCTATCATAGGAAGCATATGCGAGGAAGGAAATCGTATTTTGTGGCAAAATCACCAATGTGGAGGTGCATACACTGCTAATATCTTACCGGAATATGGCTTTGTGACATGAATTGCGATCATATTAGAACCATTATTTCTGTTTTAACGTCATGGAAAAAGGAAAGGCTTCTTAGTTTGTACGATACTTCGTCTTATTCCTTTTCACTAACAAAATAATCTTTTAAAGCATATACCATGTGCAATTTTTTAACTCAACCACCCCTCAGCTCCAATGACATTAGCCAACCCGTTCATCCATATGTTTTAGTCTTTCCGAAAACGTATGCCCTAAATTAACTACATAGTCAAATTTTCCACGTTGTATAAGCGCCCAGTTAGTCCCAACTTTTCCTTACCTATAGAAGCCGTTTCTACTTGCACGCAAAACGTTATATCAACATGCCCACATTCCTTCTCGTCTACCTAGTGCAGTATTTGCACGGGAGTTCAGACAATTCCCGCCAAAACAAAATGGAACAAAATCGCCAAAACTGTGACAAGTTTCACTCAGGCTCAAGATATTTCCAAAATCCCCCACCCCACACCCCTTACATTGTTGTGCCCTTTTCCATTTCCAACATTTGAGTCAAAATTGAAAGGGCGGTTTTTTCATTTACTTTTGACGGGCATTGAAGGCCTAATAGAAAGGACAGTCTTAACATTGACGGGGTTATGATCAGCTTCCAGGTTACGACGAAAAGATCGTGAGAACTACCTTTACACTGATTATTAGAGAGAAGTATTCAAATAATGGTTCAAGCCAAAATTTATTTCTGTTTTTGTAAGAGAAAAACTAAATGTAAGCATTCCGGTGAGATTTGTATTCCTTCAATTTGTGTGCTATTACGGGGTGAAGATTCTACATTTTTCTCCAAAGGTTAACTGGAAGTAAGTGTGATGTCATAGTCCCACACTGAAATACCATGTCTTATTTAGCTTCTTGCCCGCGATCGTATTACCTCATTAGCTGCCCCGGTCTCATTTTTTTTCGTGTTCATGAATTTCCTCAGACTTTTGATCAGAAACTCAGAAACAAGGTATTAGCAGAATCACGGTGCTACCTGAAGCGTGTTATTTGGGACTGTGCCTCCGCAGAGAAGAATATGAATATTATGAATTTGTTCGCCATATGCCCCGGATCTCCTAATACAGTGAATGAAACTTGCAATGGGTACTATCGGGTAAAGTATTAAGTCTAATATTTCTGTTTCGATTGAATTTTTGGCCAAGGTCTACGTTTTATAATTTCTTTACATATAACGTGTAAAAAACTGGAAAACCTTCCTTCAGAATTTGTTTTACCTCATATGCCCATAGATCATGAGAAATTGACTTGAAGACATTTACAAAGAAACAAAGTTCTTCAACAGACTTTATGCATATGACGTCAAATAACAGAAAGTGTGCCCAACAATGGAGGCAACTTACTCCAACAAATGCAGACCGCTGATTCGTGCGTGTATCGGTCGGATACGCGCGTAGTCTTCTACGGGCACGGGCGAAGTCTACGTCGTACCTGCAGTGTGCTTCACTGTTTTGCCGCCAAAATGATGCCGCGCGAAGTCATTTCATAAGGTATATTCTTGCTACCCTAAATCGTTACGTCTAATTTGACTAGGCGTATAACTTTGCGATGTAAAGGGCAAAGCATGTTAAGTTATTGAACATACCTTACAGACTTGTCAACATTGTAAAGAATTTAAAAGTTTCATACGGTAAATAAATTTTGCCAGATGACGTCAAGTATTTCTCATCATGCATCATATTTTGGAAGTAAAAACTTTTTTCCAAAACAAATATAGGCTATTCTAAACGTAATATTTATTTTGTTTAATATGAAGTCGCGTCATAGACTACATCTTTACCAGGATATGCTAGTAAACCTTTAACAGGAACTTTTCGCAAATGACAAGAAGATCGCAAAAGACAAGACGTTTGGCTATTTCACTGCTTTTGAACCTGCGAAGGCATTGCTCAAGTAATTCTCGGATACGTTTAACTACAAAAACAGGAAATTTTCGTTTTGGGTCCTAGAAATTGAAAGCGTATAAAATACTATTTCACTTTTACCCGGATATTTGTGATGCAGCCTACCCTGTTTTCCCGTTCAAAGCAAAATACAGTGGATCTTGACTTCAAGGAGAAACTTGAGATCCAGTGCTAACATTGAGGTACCGTACCTTATATTTTGTTGGACCACATTGTGGTCCACGGTCCACGGGCTGAGGAATACGAGTATGACGGATCTCGTCACAAGACATTCTTTTGTTCGACATAGGCGTCTGCTCGTTGGCGTGTCTAGGGTCTCGCTGCATGCCGTCAACCTTGCAAACGCCTGTTCGCCAGTGGGGTAACAAGCCATGTGGTTGAGGGGCGAAAACAATCCTGAAGGTGGACAACCCTGGTAAAAAATTACTAAAGCAGAATAAGATCCCTCTGCTCCAGAGTGGCCTGACGTAAGAACCGAAGCAGTTAAAAAAGGCACTCAACCTGCAATATGATAAAAATCAGCGATTTTGTGTAATCTAAAAGGGATTTGCTGTTGAGGAAAGGCAGTAGAGGATACAACCCCCGCCCTCGGACACCACCCCGTCCCTGTTACTTGCGCAGTGGTTACGTTATAGCAGTGTGCTCACAGAAAGACCAGCTCAATGAAAGCTGTAAATGGCAACAATTAAGCACAACAACAAACGACACAAGACACCTGACTTCACGTGAAAAGATCTTTGGAATATATATATATATATATTATATATATATATATATATATATATATATATATATATATATATATATATATATATATATATATATATATATATATGAAGACGATATTCCCATGACTCCCTGATTTCTGTCTTCATTGGATCCTTTCCATTTAAATCAATATTATGCATGCAGAATTGTCAGGACGTCTATTTCTTTATTTGACAGGGATGCCAAGGCGTGTTTGACGGTTCTATCTTTCGAGGGATGCTGCGATCATACCAAAATCAACTTAATAACCTCACTCAATATCAAAATGTAATGCCTGAGAGTTGTCAAGGACAGAGATTTTCCTGAGGTATCTAAAATTCGAGAATTAAAAGATTATGTCACTAAAGATAGAATGTAATTACTAAAATTTATACCATACCGGTAACATTCCTTTTCGGAGGGCTATATTTCATACAAAATAGAGAAATTATATACAATTTACAACATGAAATTAAAATACATATCTTAAAAGACATTTGTAAAAGACGGAATTGAACTTTTCTACCTCGAAGTGGCTACGCGGATTCGATGTCAATGTCGGACTTGTATGTATGTATGTATGTATGTATGAATGTATGTATGTATGTATGAATGTATGTATGCATGCATGCATGCATGCATTCACTCACTCACTCACTCACTCACTCACTCACTCACTCACTCACTCACTCACTCACTCACTCACTCACTCATTCATTCATTCATTCATTCATTCATCCATTCATTCATTCATTCATTCATTTATCACGACTTATACTGAAGGCATACACCCTCTGTATGGGAATTTGGTCAAAAATTAATCTAAATCCAACTAGTGAACCTCGAAGTGGCTCCGCGAATTCGATGTCTAAGTTGGGAGTACCTTCTATTTAAGAACGACACAGTGTGTAATACCACTGTATGGGAATTTGGGCAACAATAAATCGAAGTCCAACTAGTCTACCTCGGAGTGGCTCCGCGGATTCGACGTCAATGTCGGACTGTTATTACATGTTTTATCAAGGTAAATGTAATATCACTTATCACATATATACAAATTTGAAGTGCATATAATATACAATATACAATATCATATCATATCATATCATATCATATCATATAATATAATATAATAGTGATACGGATAAAATAATGACCAAATATGTACAAGTATGTTTCAGTGGACGAAATGTGTTGGACAATGTGTTGTGAACTTTGTTAAAGGGGGTCGGGCCGCCCCATCCTCCCCTTCCCTTGACAGTTGTCTACTTCGAAGTGACTCTGCGGATCCAATGTCAATGTCGGACCCTTATTACATGTTTTTATCAAAGTAAATATCACATATTTCATAAATACAAATATGAATTGCACTTACAAATATTCGCACAAGTATAAGAAGAGTATGATTATCAAAAGAGTTATTGGATTACCCTTACAAACCAGAAAGCCAAAAGGCTTAGTGATTCCTTGCCATATGGATATATTGTAACAAACATGAATCACCCACATGACAAGCATGAGATCCCTCACAGTTACTCCTACTTGAGATATCATGTTATGCGGTAAAAACCTTTTGAAATCTTGTGACCCAAAATTACCCTTCATGCTAAATATGAACAATCCATAGGCCAAGTATGAGATCCCTCATAGTTACCCTCCTTGAAATATCATGTTTACTAGGTTTTGACCTTTTTGACCTCAAATGACCTTTGACTTGCACAAAAAATATAGGATCATCCACAAAATACAAACAATCCACATGTCAAGTGTGAATTCCCTCAGTTATCCTTCTTGAGATATGTTTTCAATGTTTTGACCTTTAGTCCTCTGGTGACCCTGAATGACCGTTGACCTCCACCAAAAACAATACAGATCATCTACTCAATATGGGCAATACACAACCTAAGTATGAAATCCCTCAAGTTATCCTTCTTGAGATATCATGTGTACAAAGATTTGACCTTTTGACCTCTGGGGACCCCAAATGACCTTTGACCTCCACCAAAAACAATACAGATCATCTACTCAATATGGGCAATCCCCATGCTACATATGAGATCCTTCACAGTTACCCTTCTTAAGATATGATGTTTACGAGGTTTTGACCTTTTGACCACTGGTGAAACCAAATGACCTGTAACTTCCACCAAAAATAACAGGGATCATCTACTCAATATGGGCAATTCACATGGTAAGTATGAGATCCCTCACATTTATCCTTCTTCAGATGTCGTGTTTACAAGCAATTCCCAAGATTTTACCATTTGACCTCTGGTGACCAAAATTACCTTTGACCTCCACCAAAAACAATAGGGATCACCTACTCAATATGGGCAATCCACATGGAAGGTATGAGATCAATCACATATATCTGTCTTGAGATACCATGTTTACAAGCAGTTCCCACGGTTTTTACCATTTGACCTCAGGTGATCCCAAATGACCTTTGACCTTCACCAAAAACGATAGGCTTTATCTACTTAATATAGAAAATCCACGTGGTAAGTATGAGATCCGTCACATTTATCGTTCTTGAGATATCGTGTTTACAACTAATTCATAAGGTTTTACCATTTGACCTCTGGTAACCTCAAATGACCTTTGACCTCTACCAAAAACAATGGGGATCATTTACTTTGAATGGACAATCAATGAGATAAGTATGAGATCCCTCACATTTATCGTTCTTGAGATACCGTGTTTACAACTAATTCCCAAGGTTTTACCATTTGACCTCTGGTGACCTGAAATGACCTTTGACCTCTACCAAAAATTTTAGGGATCATTTATTTAATGTGGGTAATCCACATGGTAAGTATGAGATCCCTCACATTTATCTGTCTGGAGATATCGTGTTTACAAACAATTCCCAAGGTTTCTACCATTTGACCTTTGGTGACCCCAAATGACCTTTGACCTCCACCAAAAGCAATAGGAATCATTTACTTAATATGGACAATCTACATGCCAAGTATGACATTCTTCACAGTTACCCTCCTTGAGATATCATGTTTACAAGGTTTTAACGTTTGACCTCTCCTGATCCCAAATTACCTTAGACCTCCACCAACAACAAAAGGCTTCATCTACTTAATATAGGCAATCCACGTGGTAAGTATGAGATCCGTCACATTTATCGTTCTTGAGATATCGTGTTTACAACTAATTCCCAAGGTTTTACCATTTGACCTCTGCTGACCCAAAATGACCTTTGGCCTCTACCAAAAATGATGGGGATCATTTACTCAATGTGGGCAATCCACATGGTAAGTATGAGATTCCTCACGTTTATGCGTCTTGAGATATTGTGTTTACAATTAATTCCCAAGGTTTTACCATTTGACCTCTGGTGACCTTAAATGACCTTTGACCTCTACCAAAAACAATAGGGATCATCTACTTAATGTGGGCTATCCACATGATAAGTATGATATCCCTCACATTTATCTATCTGGAGATATCGTGTTTACAAACAATTCCCAAGGTTTTTACTACTTGACCTCTGGTGACCCCAAATGACCTTTCACCTCCATCAAAAACAGTAGCAATCATCTACTTAATATGGGCAATCTACATGCCAAGTATGACATTCCTCACAGTTACCCTTCTTGAGATATCTTGTTTACAAGGTTTTAATGTTTTGACCTCTCCTGACCCCAAATGACCTTTGACCTCCACCAAAAACAATAGGGATCATCTACTCAGTATGACCAACCCACACACTAAGTATGAGCTCAGTCACAGTCACCCTTCTTGAGACATCGTGTTTACAAGCAAAGCGTCACATACACACACATACACACCCATACTCACCCTCGCTTCCTTAGCGGTACGCGGGAAATATACCAGTAAGGAATTCGCGGGATTTCCCCATTAGCTTGGCTGACCTCCAACTAACCCAGCAGACGTACGTGTCTGGAGGGCTGCTTGCCAAGGCAGGCACGTGCAGCCGCGCGAGACTTCTCATTGCAGCGACGGAATTTTCGGGCAACTACGCCAGTTTCGAGCTCCGCGTGAGCTAGGAAAGACGTGCGAGAGCGGAGCTCTCGCCGGCTGCACCGTGTCCTCTTAAGGAGGGCGGGCTGCTTGCCAAGGCAGGCACGCCTGCCTTCGGCAAGGAATCAAAAACGTGTGTCAATTGCTTCCAAATCCTCAGGTTTTCTCAGGTGTCTGCCAAGGGTTTTCACAGCTTTTTGCAGGGAAACTTGTGTTTTCCCATGAAATTGACAAAGGTTTGCCAGTTGACACACTTTGCCAAAGGTTTGCCACAGGTTTTTGAAGGAACACGAGTGACAATTAAAAGTACAGTAATATTGACAAAGAATTCTGAGTCAAAATTGCCTGTGGCTTAAAATTGAAAGCAAGAAAAGGTGTGTAAACCTGTGTCCAGAGGGTTCCAAAAACACAGGTTTGCCACCCAGGAACACTCGTGATTTCTTTTGTTTTTGACGTGTCATCACGCGTGGTAACTGACACAGGTTGACACACTATTTTGTAAGGGTAGGAGCCTTTCGAAATGTCTGCAGCACCAAAAGAAAAATGAATACCTACATAAATAACACATAACACATAAAAATGTGAATTACACTTACATATGGCCTATTCATGGTGAAACTAAACGAAGAACCTTGTAATACTTCATTGCGAATGAAACCGTGTATTTACTTACAATTTGCAGGTCTGAAAGTATTAACGGATACACGGAATGTAAAAACAATAACATTTTAGCCCATACGATATTACTTTAAAGGGGGAATGCAGTCACCCCAATAAAGAATTGTGTAGTAGACTATCCTTTTTCCTGAATGGCTCTTAAGAATCATGTGACAGTATTTTCCTCACTCAGTTGTAAAATTTACAAATAGCAACTGCGTGATTTACCTTGAATATGCAATATTTAAGTCCTAAAATATTATAATGATACTTGAAAGAGAAATAAGAAGAAATTTGTGACATTTAGCTATTTTTTCAAAATAAGTTTGGGGCGACTGCTTTTGACCTTTAAGGGTGAAATCTGAAAGGAATGCACATTATGAACAAGATTTTCCAACCCCTCAGAACATGTAGGGCAAGAAAGAGAGTGTAGAAACATAACTGCAAAACTAAATCAATGATAACAGGTAAATTAATCAACTAATTTGGGGTGGGGTGAACCCTCAATATAATAGTGATACGGATATATTAATGACCAAATATGTACAAGTAGGCTATGTTTCAGTGGACTTTGTAACAGGGGGTCGAGTCGCCCCGTCCTTCCCCCTCCCTTGACAACAGGCTTGTATAAATACCAGCTAAATCAAGGACTAACTCCGCGAGAATAGTTTTTACCTGTTTTTAAACGACAATGTATGAACATAGTGTAGGAAATCAGAAGAACTTTCTGCAATATACAAAAGGACTTACAGCTTCAAGGTATAAATCTTGCTTGGAATATGCAAAGGAAATAGAAACCAAGGTGGCGTAAGGGGCAAGAGAACTCAAATAATTGTGAACGTAAAACTAGCAAAATTTCAGAAGTTAACGGAACGAACGGTATCGTAAACATCTCACAATATGGGGAGATGTACGGGAAATAAGCTCATATTTATCTACAAACCTCAAAGTTTGTACAGGATGGTACTCACTTCAATTTATTATACAGAATTTAAGTGGTATGTTTCTTGAAATTGAACAAGACACTTTTCGCGGCATATTTATACTCATGGCCCTAAAACAGAATACTGGTATGTATTAGAACAGACACTTATAAGTGTAAGGATACCGGTTTTGAGAAACTGTTGATGTATGCTGCCCTCTATTTTGCAAGTTAAAAAGTTGTTTACTCTCTTGAGAACTGACATATATGCTTCTTGGTAGAAGGAAAATAGGCCTAAAGGTTGATCTCATTTGCTTTTCTTATTTGATGTTTTTTTTTTTTCTAATTTATGAGATCTCGAATGGAACTATTGCTTAAATACATCTTGGAAGGCTTGGGGGAAGCCGCTTCCAAAAATCTGGAAGATATCTTTCACAACTACATTCTTGGCACGATACATGTACCTACCGATGGTGACCCTCCGGTCAGGAAGTGTCATGATAAAGTTTCCCGTCCCCACCCAAACACATTCTTTTTAAGTTGGATGTTCACCGCTGAATCTAGAATGAGTTTATTATCCGCTCTGCATGGCCCGGGATTTCCGTTATTGCCCAAAGTAATGGTCAAATTGTCATACTCATCTGTTCAGTGCGCCTCAAATGGAATTAAGGGATAATTATAGGTTTCAGCCATACAATGTTTCGCTAATACATGAGAGTTTCTGGGGCTCCGCAGGGGTGTTGTCCCGGACCTCTCTGGGGGCTCTTCAAAGGACCCCTAGACACCACACTGTTAAGTGAGAGACTTCGCCTTCCCTTGGCGTCGTTTAGACATGTCAAAATGGGACCTCCCCTCACGGACAAACTTATGGGCCTGTTTGTGGCCAGCGAGATTTTCATGATAATAAATGTGGCCCGCTAACGAAAATAATTAAGAACCCCTCATAAAGAGTATGACGCCAAGCACTTTACTACATTTATCGTATTTTTACTCTAATTTTAAGCGAAATTCCAGGCGAACAGCTTCCAGCAATGGGGAATGGGCGGTAGGGAGAGTATAGGTGTAGGAAGGTGATATTAGACTTCCCAGATAGGTATAGCCAAAGGGGGTGAAGTGCTAACAAGCACGTTTCAAAAAGGTTTTTTCGTAGTAAGTGTATTAGAACACACCATGCATTTATACAGGTAACAGCTGCACGCGAAGCCCTCCGTAAAAAAATTTGAAAAATGTAAAACGGCAAATACGTACCTAATCTTCCACATAATGCTACGAATGAGACTGAAAGATCCCATATTGATGCGAGACCCCTACAAATGTTTGACGATGTCATGGGCCGCTCTAAGAAATTTTGTTTGGGGGGGCAAACTCAAGTCCGTATTCAGGGAGGTTCGGAAGACCCCCCCCCCCACAACAACAATATTAATGGTCAGCTCCGGATAGTAATATAGCCTCAGTAGGAGTATGCATAGGCGTAGGGGAACAAGTTGATGGGGAGGGGGTGTAACGATCTGCCCGAAAAATAGAAACAAACATTTCCGCGCGCTCCACGCGCGTTCAAAATGTTAATGTACATATCATAAAGGCATGCATCCGTTATCACACCGCATGCCAATTACATACAATAATTTGCCACGTTACTAGCTATTCCATATTGGAATATTCTGGGGGAAGTCGTTACAAAATGATGATAATAATCAGTGGTGCAACCAAGGTTTTCTCTCATGGGGATGGGCAGGCACTATGTTGTGTGATCGCCGGCCTGGGGGAGGGGTCTAAGGTCCCCCCTCCCCTTTGAAAATTTTTTGAAAAATTAGGTGTCCGTACATGCAATCTGGTGCCACATATGCTACCTTTGAAGTAAAATTTTGTGTTTTAGTTTAGGTAATTTGACCAAGTTGTCTCAACAGATTACGTCAAGTTGTGATTTTGATGATATGGTATCTGTTTATAATACTGAACTAAGATCCATGCTGGATAAACATGCTCCTATAAGAATCAAGGTTCGTCCGCATGTACCGTGGTTCGATACTGAAGCACAGATGCTCAAAACAGCAACTAGAAATGCCGAAAAACGATGGCAGAAACACAAAACCGATACTAATTTTATCAAGTTCCGTAATTTGCGTAATAATTACAAACGGCATCTTGAAATGAATAAGACGTCATATGTGCACGATAAAATCATGTCTTGCTCTAACAATTCGAGAGCTCTCTATCAAACTGTGGCACGTCTTACCGGTTCAATGAAATCAAATCCTCTTCCAGAGTCTACATCAGATGCCCGTCTCGCGGACGACTTTGCCCACTACTTTTACAATAAAATCGATAAAATTCGTTTAGATCTGGAACAGTATGCCCTCTTTGATCCACCACACCGAAATGTTACAAAGGTTAAGTCATTTACAGCGTTAGATGAAGAGAGAG
Source organism: Holothuria leucospilota (assembly GCA_029531755.1). NCBI lineage: Eukaryota > Metazoa > Echinodermata > Holothuroidea > Aspidochirotida > Holothuriidae > Holothuria > Holothuria leucospilota. The sequence continues at coordinate 46,308,664 of CM055961.1, forward strand.
TCAGCAAAATGATAATGAAATCAAAACCTACAACTGGCCATTTGGACCCAATTCCTTCCTCTTTAATAAAGCTTCACTGCGATATATTTACACCTATCATCCTGTCCATTATCAATGCATCATTTTCTTCCTGTAAGTTTCATACTAGCTGGAAAAAATGCTGTAGTCAAACCATTGTTGAAAAAGACTGACGCTGAGAATTCTATCCCCAACTACCGGCCAGTCAGTAATCTGCCGTACTTGTCCAAATTAGTAGAGAAAGCGTCACTGATTAGTCTTAATCAACATCTGAATGACAATAATCTTCTCCCAGAATACCAAAGTGCTTATCGTGCAAAACATAGCACAGAAACTTTGCTCGTAAAATTATTTGATGAGCTTCTCCTCCACTTTGAGTCCAGACGTTTAACACCTCTCATCGGGCTTGATTTAAGCGCTGCATTTGACACCGTTAATCACGATTTGCTACTCATGATACTGGAGTCCAGATTCGGTGTGTGTGAAGACGCTTTAGATTGGACAAGATCTTATTTAGCTAGTCGGTCGTTTGCCGTTTGTGTAAATAACACTTTTTCGGATCCTATTGGACTGGATTTGTCGGGTCCACAAGGCAGTATTAATGGACCCATCTATTTTTCTTGTTATGCCAGCACAATCGAGACAGCTATTGCTGATAACCTCCAAGTCTTAGGTTATGCAGATGATCATTGCATTTATGGGTCGTATGATGCCTCTGATGATTTTTCTGAATCGGATATGTTGCTTTCACTGTCATCAACAGTGCGTAATATCAAACAGTGGATGTGTGCAAACAGGCTCAAAATGAATGACTCTAAATCTGAATTTATTGTATTTGGAAGTAAAGCCATGTTAGCAAAATGCCACATCGATGAAGTTGCATTCGATGAATCTTCAGTGCATCGATCCGATATCATTAAATTACTAGGAGTTCAACTCGATCAACACCTCACCCTTAAAAATCATATCTCCTCCAAAGCTCGGGTCGCTGCTCATGGGATGCACAATCTCAGGAAACTACGTAAATATGTAGATCTGTCTTCTGCCCTTAAAATAGCAAACAGCCTTATATTTTCCCATATGGATTATGCAAATTCACTTTTTGTTAACTTACTTAAGTCATCGTTATGGCCTTTACAGCGTATACAGAATCAAACCGCAAAAATCATTTTAGAGAGATCAAAGTTTTCTAGCTCCACAGATGCTCTCAAACAACTTCACATTCTTCCCATACATGTTCGTGCCGAGTTCAAACTTTTAGTTCTCGTTTTCAAATGTCTCCATAACCTAGCACCCGATTATCTGTCGAATTTAATTCAGCGACGTAAATCCCATTATTCTTCACGTTCATCTAGTGGCTATCTACTTCACGTCCCCTTCACGAAAGCTTCAACTTTTCGTGACAGATCTTTTAGTGTCGCGGGTCCAAAATTATGGAACAGCCTCCCAGAGAATGTGAGAGATTGTCCATCAATCGACTCCTTCAAATCGAAACTTAAAACGCACCTGTTTACTAGAACTTTGAATTGACTGAACTTTCATTTGCTAGGTCGTGGTTTTGTTAATTTCGTTTTTCTTCTTCTTCTTTTGTTCTGGTTGTGAAGCGCCAGTGAATGCTTTAGTAGTACTGAGCGCTTTATTAAATTCAATTAACTTAAACTTAAACTTACTAAAAAAAAAAAAAATCGGCGTCAGTGACGGGGGCATGGCCTAATGGCTCCTCAAATACACCACTGATAATCATAATATATAAGTTTAACCATTAAAACACACTGGTGAACTAATACCGATTATATGGGTACTGGTGCAATCCAAATCAGAACTACCCGGTATATTTTAATTATCAAGGAAGTTTTTTTAAAGTATCGACTTCTGTTTAGCTACATTATTGCATTATTTTTCTTTCAGTAGGTGCCCGAAAAATTCTCAGAATATAGCCCGAATTTCAAAAAAATATTTTGTTGGGGGAGCTGCATCCCCCAGCCCCCTGCCTCCTACGCCTATAGAAGTATGGTTATTATTATGTATTACAACGATGCCCGCTCTTCACAAACATTTCAGGCATTTAGTTATGGGAAGACTACTTTAAAAATAAATACAACCATCAACCGATCGCTACCGTACTACCATAGGGGTGGGGTAAGAGCCAGGTGAAATGGGCAAAGCGGCTTGATTCATTTGTATAAAATAAGCCCCACCTTTAAATATTTTATTGTTTCTTTCATTGTGTCACAATATGTTTCAGCTTTACCAAGAAGCAATAAAATGTTGGTTTTCTGGATTGTTTTCTTAAACTAACGAAAATTTTGAGCATGAAGACACTTGAAAACGATGAAATGATAGCACTAGTAGTTTGGATCTCAGTACCGTTCCGAAACGAAATTTTTTTAAAGGGGGAGGGCAATTCCCGTAACTCAGAACGACGTCTCATCCTATATACAAATAGCTAGGCCACTAGTCAAAAGTCTCATCCTACTGAGCTTAGATTGACTATTTGGTTTGTTTATTTTAAATCAATTGAAACGGTATATACTTTAGCACAGAGGTGGAGAACCTTTTGCTTATAACAGGCCATTTGACAGTCATAAGACCGCTCGTGGGCCAACGGTGCTGTCAGTTTGGACAAGGGAAGGAAAACCTCTCCTTCTATGGGAAACACAATACTTCTAGACTGCATGCCCGTTACAACTCTTTGTAGACAGATACCTATGCTAATCTGGCCAGGTGACACCCTGGCAAAACTGCTTTTAGTCGTGGATGATAATCAACACGAGTAATGGGTTGTGTATCTAATGACCCCGAAAGCTCTGAAGTGTCCGCAAAACTATGGACATTTAACTCCAGCATTACCGTTACACTCTGTAAATGACATCATGATGCCTAAGCTAATCAGCTAACAGATATCGCAGCGTGATCATTTGTTTTGATTACCTTAGCTCGCACTTACGGCAGGTCCATTTGTGATGTCTGAAGTATATATACGGTAGTAGCAAACAAGCAACTGAGAAAAGGCGCGCGAAGCGGGCCGCAAAAAATGGCGTTTTGAAAGCACTTTATTAATGTTTAACCTTCGCATTGCATTGGAAAGTTATTCACTCCTTTAATTTTAAGCCCACTCAAGGAAAAGGGAGGGCCTAACCCATCTCGAATTACATGTTTTTTTTATTATATTCATTTTTGAAAATCGAAGACCATGCTTTGCAAACTGTTTGGGGGGCAAGTGCCCCCCTGTGCCCCTATGGCGAGCCGCTAATGGACGATGTATCTCTGTTTTCGGAAAGTGTTTGATCAGAATAGTTCCATGTAAAATTACGCTTGTACTGCCTCTAGCACTGAGTGTATTGTTCACAAGCAGTCGATTCCGTTACAGTTTTAATATGGTTGTGGTGCAATAGTCCTACATGTAGTCAAGCCAGGTTGATCTAATAGAAATCACTGATCCCTTCAAAACCTCATCCACCATTTTTTGCTCAGAAGGTACCCTTTTAAGCTCCTACAAGCCACTTTTAATTGCGTTGACTCACTTAATCGTGATCAACTACTTAATTACAAAGAGAAAGTAACTTCGGAACGCATCCCCCTAGTCATCACACACCACCCTGATCTTGACCCACTTCTTCGCGATATCAAGTCTCCATGGAACATCCTCCATAGAGACCCCGCTATTAAAGAAGTTTCCCCCTAGCACCAACTATTGTCCGCAAACAGGCCCGTAGCTTGCGCTCTATTGTCAGTAGATCTAAGCCTCGCCTCGACGTCTTCAAAGGTAATCAACCCTGCAACAAACCTAGATGTCAACTCTGTGGTCTCATTGACACTTCCCCTAGTTACATTGACCCCTCTTCCGGTGTAACCCTTACTACTGGTTCTTTTAATGGTGATTCTGCTGTTGTAATTTACTTTTAATGATTAAAATGCCCCGATGTGACTTATGTCGGAGAAACTTGCGATAGATTTCGTTTAAGGTTTAACAACCATAAACACTCAATAAGACATAACAAAATCGGGTTTTCTGTGGCAACGCACTTTAATTACCATTCCATCTCCGACTTACGTTTCTTTATTTAAGCTGGCAATTTCCCCTCTGCTGATAAACGTAAACAATTTGAACTGAAAACCATCTTCAAGTTGGGGTCACACGTAACGGGATAAAACAGTGATTTATCTATTCTAGGCAAATACTCATGGGTACAACAAATGTAGCCATTGTTACTAAGTATCCCAGGGCCATTCACTTAATTGGTTTTATTGTTATCAGCTTTTCCTAACAGGATTATCTCCTCTGCTCTTCATGGGTATAAGACCAGTGAAAGCTAATTTCAGTTTAATTCTTTTGCAGCTGAGGAAGGGCAGGGTGCCCGAAACTTCTTGCAAATAAATGTATATTTTTCACACTGGATGCTATGAAAGCGTTACCACTCTCTTCTTATATATATATATATATATATATATATATATATATATATATATATATATATATATATATATATATATATATATATATATATATACATATAACTGAAAAAGTCAAACTGTAATTTTTGTTGTCTGTTTAGTGCCCAGCTATTGTCACTTGAAGAAGCTATAATGAATCACTTAAATGCCGCTTCTTCCCCTGGATTCCCAACGGGCTTTGCAACTAGCTAGATACCACGCCGTAACGGGGACCGCTTCGCGGGTGTAACTGTAAATAACCCTGTATGACGAGAAAACGAGCCCTTGAATCGGGAAAAATAAAAATATCACGATTTGTTCTTTTCATGGCTATGTTTTTGAAGTTCATTTAAATTTGCTGGCTTCTAATTAACCTGTGCTCTCAGTCATTAACATCGAATGCAGGAGCTTCCGGGTGCCCACCCCTGCACCCCCACCGGGCTTTCGCCACTGGACCCCGTCAGGGGCCCTAACACGGGCACCTGGACCCACGCTTGCAAAATCGCGCTTTGTGCTCGTGGTTCACGTTCAGTACACTTGTGACACCCTCTTTCGTTGCTGACATTACTCCTTAATATCAGTCGAGGGAATTACAAGTTGTGCCCCCCCCCCCCCACACACACACACACACTTTCGAAATCCTGCACACACCACTGCCTGTCCATAAAGACAATTCGTCCGTGAAAAAAATATCAAGAAAATATCAATCATATTTTGTACTAAAATGATCTGAAAACCAAGTGGGGAAAACTTGAACTTTTTATGTCCGAGGAGCCAGGCGCATAGCTCGAATACAAATATTACCATAATTCAAGACGCGTAGCACACAGATTCTCATACGAGCCCTCCAGCCCTATCGGCGAAACCCGAACTAAATTACGTTTATAAAAATTTTCGACTAAACATGTAGAAGACTTGCAAAATATACAAAAAATAATGTTGATCTGTTTTTTAAAAGTTTATTTTCTAGGTACCGTGCGGAAGATGGTAAGTAAGGCCGACAGAAGTTAGGAAGTCATAGGTATGGGGCATCCTTTCCCAAATATTTCCTGAAGCGTCATCCTCGAAAAAAACCTACCCGCCTAGATTTTGCCTTCGGTGACTTTACAAGCGAAGGCTTCGCTCTTTCAGCCTGGCTAAGCCACAGCTTGTTGGAAGACAACCCCACCCCATCTGGAGGGTTGAGGAAAATGAGAAAAAAAGAAAATGGGTATCCAAGTAAGCTTGATATTATGAGGGAATACCAATATAATGGATAACTTTTGCAATTCATGATTCAAATGTCCTTTAAATGCTACTGTTGAGGAGCGCTTCGTGTGCAAAAATTCTACGCAGACGCGGATTCACGAATCTTTTAGGGAGGGGGGGGGGGACACGATGGGGAATGTCAAATGCATCGAGGGTGCACCGAGAGAGAAGCGCGAGTTTTTACGTGCAGGGTCCAGGAATCCGCGTTAGGGCCCCTGGCGGGATCTCTGAGGGGCTGAGCCCTGGTGGCGTGCAGGGGGAGAAGCCCCGGAAACTTGCAGTAATATTCCTACTAACAGCACAGAAAATCGGATCTAGATCAGGCCCGTAGCCAGACAAGGTACTGGAGGGGGCAAAAATTTTTCCAGGGGGGTAAAATTTTTTTCAGGGGTGCCAAGTGTGTACAAATGTGTTAAGTCAATGGCAGTAAGATTCAAACTCTCTGGGGGGGGGGGAATTTCAGGGGGCTTAGCCCCCCCCCCCCCCCGTTGACTACGGGCCTGCTCTAGATACTTTGTAATGCAGATACTTCATTTCATATTTCATGAAATTCATCTTAATGGCTGAGTACAGGATTATATGGGCACCTGATGAGGTCTATGTAGAATGTGAGGTTATTTCAAAACATGAGCGCTGGCATGATGCGCGACTTAATTAATGTACATTTAGTTTTTAGAGAATGTTTTTTGCCACAGTACATAAGTTCGTTATAACATCCATTTGTCAAGAAAAACACAAATGTAATAAATTGACCTGTTAACTGTTGAATGCTGCAGCGAAAACGTTTGAGATGATATTGGAGAAGAAAATGAGGTAATTTGGGAAACATTCGTGGTAGAAAACAATTACGTCAATTATTCATTCCTAAACATGAAGATATTTCACCCCAGGGGGCCCAGGCGAGGACCGCGAGATATTTTCGAGGGGGCCAGCGATGGGGATTCTCAAGTGCACCGAAGAAGGTGCACCACGCAGTGGCGTAGCTACGGGGGCATGAGGGGCACGTTCCCCCCACGACAAAGCCGTGCCACCCCAGGTGCTCCCCTAGGAAAATTTTGGAATGCACAGTTCTGTATATAAGCCCTATAGAGGGGGAGATAATTTAGAAATTGTGCCCCTTAGAAAGGTTCGTGACCCTCCAATACCCCCCTGCTCAAAAACTCCTGGCTACGCCACTGGCACAGCGAGTTTGGCGGCGTTGTATCATTGGCTCCGACCCAGTTGGGATCCAGGGGCGGAAGCTCTCGCGATATTACTTATTAAGAACCCAGGAAATAGTAAGCAGTTTTATATCACTTCAAATTACACAAAATTGGATGTAAATGGCTAAGTATACAGATTATTATAATGGCACCTGGTGAAGTCTAGGGGCGAATCTGAGGTTCTTTGAAAGTTAGGACGTTAACATGAAGTGCAAGGTGTATATTCAATTTTCAGAAAATGGCTTTTGCTAAAATAAGCGTTTTACTTTAGTTGTTTATAAGGATGGTGTGAATGGCGACAATTGTGCGGGAAGAACACCGAATTTTCCATTTAAGGTCATCAACATCAAAGTTCATAAAATATGACATCATATAAACCTCCTTCGAGAAGGAGCCTATTCCAAAATTGCAAAGATCAAACTACAATTACAGTTTACAAAATACCATTCGAAATGCTTCTTTGTGCACTTGTCCTTGATTTCAGATAAAGGAAAATGCATTTAACAGTGTTTTACTCCAAAATGGTCGTAGGGAAGGTTAGTTAGTTAGTTAGTTAGATGAGGTTTAACGTCCCAGTTTCCAACCAATTGGTTCAAGTCGAGACGACCACGGCCTTTTTTCCAGTTGGGAAGGACCCAAGATCTTCAGTGCTCCAAAATCTGGGCCCCACCCTCACTAAGAAATCCCCACATTTTTGAAAGCGTTACTCCATACCTAATGACTGCTCTTAGGGGGGAATAGATGTTGTTAAAGTTATTTTCTTGGTTTTACAGACTATCCCCATCCCTCTTCATTAAGCTTGTGTGGTACTGACATTAGTCATTCCCACATAAGTTTTCAAATGATTTTTAAGTCATGATTAATACTTTACATATTGGTAAGGATACCAGCAATAAGGGTAAAACAACAAAGATAAATATGTGTATAGAAAATAGCATATGTATTTTGAAGGTGTGCCCCTGACTGCACACAAGAAACAGGATTTGCAATTTCATGGAATGGTTTCAAGCAGCTCATCTGTAAACAAACTGCAAGACAGAACAGGGGTGGGGCCAGGATTGTTAACTCATTATTATTTAAGTTTGTTTCTCTTATTCAGCATTTCTATTTTCCATATTGCAAAATTATAACAGGTGTGCTTGGAATACAATCAAAATAGCACATTTTCAGCAACGTTTCAGTTTAGCTTGCGGAAAATCTGTGCTGGGCGGGACAGTACATTTGACCGTGAGTGCCGGGAGCAAATGATGCGTGCTGAGCGGCCCCGCCCGGCGCCGTCCACCATAGCTAGAACCGGGGGGGGGGACCATACCACCCCTCCACCCACCTGGCAAATCCCCTGATTTAGAAGTTACAGAGAGGAGTCAATCAATGGCAATGTATTTTGTTATTTAGGTATTTAACTAGACCACTTTCATTATTCTTTGAAAAAGTGAAGCTGAGACAAACATGCTTTTTCGAACATGTATCCTTGTGAGTCATTTCTTTTTGAGAAGAGGAATTCTCAGGAAAGTAAAACATGAGAGTTCTTTCTGGTCCATTTGGTTTTACACTCATATGCTTTCAAAATTACATTCCTCACTAAAAGACTTCTTTCCCAACAGCAACTTGAACAATGCATTATCTGCATGAGTCATTTGCCATTTTGGGGTTCTCTTTGTGGATAAATGGATTCTCACAAAATATGACACCATTTTAATTTTTGCAGTACAAATGCTAGTATGAAACTTCTTTACTTTGATTTGACAAAATGCTTGTACTCAAGAGTGACACCTTGAGAGATACTTGTCACCAGTAAAGTGACTTTGTGCAATTTTCCATTAAACTTTCTTGCTATTGAGTTGTTTCTCAAAATGGTACTTAACACACTAAGCACATGACTTTTCAACTGTATGAACCATTTCATACATTTCACAAAGTTGTTCCTTCACTGATGACTTCTCCAAAAACTGATTCCTGAAGGCATTCACACCTGTATGAGTCATTTCATGATATTTACAGTCCTGATTCCTACGAAAGGACTTCTCGCAAAACTTACATTTAAAGGGTTTCTCGCCAGTATGAGTCATTTCGTGTTTTTGACAGTCTTGTTTACCACTAAATGACTTCTTACAATATTGACACAGAAAGGGTTTCTCACCAGTGTGAGTTCTTTCATGTCTTTTACAGTTTGATTTCTTGTAAAAAGTCTTCTCACAAAACTGACACATGAATGGTTTCTCACCTGAATGAGCCATTTCATGTTTTTTGCAGTTCTGTTCCCAGCTAAATGACTTTCCACAAAACTGACACATAAAAGGCCTCTCACCAGTATGGATCATTTCATGTATTTCACGATCCTTCCTCCGGATAAAAGACTTTGCACAAAGGTGACACTTGAATGCTTTATGACCGGTATGAGTTGTTTCATGTCTTTTGCAGTCCTGTTTCCCGATAAATGTCTTCTCACAATATTGACACTTGAAAGGCTTCTCACCTGTATGAGTCATTTCATGTCTTTTGAAGTCTGCTTTCCAATGGAATGACTTCCCGCAAAACCGACACTTGAAAGGTTTCTCACTTGTATGAATCATTTCATGTTTTTTACAGTTATGTTTCCTGGTAAATGTCTTCTCACAAAATTGACAATTGAAATGTTTCTCACTTGTATGAGTCATTTCATGAACTTTACAATTGTGTTTTCTATTGAATGTCTTCTCACAAAATTGACACTTGAAGAGTTTGTCGTTTGTGTGTATCAATTGATGTTGATTGCAGGTATTCCTTAAACTGAAAGATTTTTCACAAAACCTACAATTAAATGATTTTACATGCATGTAGACACCCTCTGGTGGGTCCAACTGGCTAAGAGAATTCTCAGGCACCTGGAAATGGTAATTTCTAATGTCAATAGAGAGCTTGCTTGTACCCAGTACTTCCTCACTCGATTCCTGAGAAAAACTGTTTTTCTGTCTCCCACTAACAGGACTTTCTGACGGTTTAGAAATACAGAGCTGAACACTCATTTCTTCATTTCCACTTAATTCAGCATAAGACACACATGGACTTGTACTTGCTGATGATGAAGTTTCAGAAAGGGACAACGAAGGAGCAGAGGTGACAGGAAGTTGCAGCTGATGACTTTCCAGTTGAAATATGGGAGACTTTTCACCACCTTAAAAGAAGAGAATATTCACAAAAATTTCAGAATCAATCACAGACAGGACAAAGATGATATCACAGAAAAGTATAGCTTGGGATCATGCACAGATCCAATCCATTATTCTCAATCTTAGTAACAATGCTTCTACATGTTCCTTCCTTTCTTTCACAAAATTTTATACAAAATGATTGCTGGACTGCTTTTGGAATGTCTAAAGCATAATTCAGTCTCTGTAATATATATGTAGGCCCTATTCTGACAGGTCCATACCCCAGTATGGTCCCTGAATTATATCATACCATATACTGTGATGAAAACATTCTGCAGCATAACCACTTCCATTTTGTCATACATGTCATTTCAAATAACCTTTTTGTTTCAATTTTTAAAGTTTTTCTTCCATTGTTTCAGTCTAATGATTTTCTTTCTTCACACCTTTAGCTTTTCAATATGTTTTTTGCTGCAAAACTTTTCTACCATTTGTACAGTATTTTTAAGTTCAACTTCTGGTGTTTTATTTGTCCTGTCCACTATATCTGGTTCAGGGAACCTACTCCCTTGTTTTATGCTTTAAAGGAAAAATGCAGTCCCTCAATTTAGTGTGCCCTGTCATCCTAATTCAGGCATGGCTCCTATTGATCATGTGACAATATGTTAGTTACTTATTTGTTAAATTCAAGCATAATAACTCCTTGGTTTACCTTTAATATTCAACGTTTTACACATAATCATAATAAATGACACTTGTGAGTGAAATAAGAGGAGATCTGTAAGATTTAACAGATTTTTGAAAACAAACATGGGGCTACTGCTTTCTCCCTTTAATACAATCTTACAGTCATGTTGTTATATCTTAAGCCCATGTTTTACTTCCACCTACCTGTATCCCTGTTATCTTCCTCATCTGTATCTTCCTCATCTGTATCTTCCTCATCTGTATCTTCCTTTCTACTAACAACTCTTTCTTTCTCCACCTCCTCTTTTGTAAAGTCATCATCTTCAACATGGAGAGTAACTTCCACAATTGCACCATCAGTTGCTATAAAAAGTTAAATAAGTAGCACTTGCTACTGTGAGTTTGCTTCTTTACAGTATGTGACCTGAGATGACAAAAAACTGACAAAACTGGAAAGGAGAGCTACAAAATGTGCAGTAGTATTGTTTTGAGTTGAGTTTGAACTCTTTACAGAATTTCAAATTATCAGTTACTGTACCTCTGTAATGAAATCCCAATTTTCACATTCCCCAAACTTTAGCTACTTCTGCTAGCTATGCCAGGAACTTTCACAATCTATGTACAGTACACATTTTCATATGGACAATGGAAAATGCCACCTACCAAATGACTACCAAAAATTCCTTCCTACCAAACATTTTCTGTGATTTACTGACCATGACAGGGTTCCCACTCTTTTCTTACATTATTTTTTCAGGACTTTTTCATGACTTTTCAGGACTTTTTATTGAACTTTTTAAGGACTTCTCAAACTAACATTGACCAGAAAGAATTTAAAAGTATAGCATTAAATAGGGATAACCATCTCTTATATCATTTGGGTCTATCCTGCAACTTTATGAACAGTACGGAACATTTGTTTTTTACAGCTCATTAATAGCCCCACTGATTTCAAGCTTCATAAATTACAAAATTCCCTTTTCAACTTTCAGAACTTCGGAAAATACCGTTTCAAGCATATAAGCACCTGACTTCTAAATGAATGGGTGCTTGGTTCATTTCGCCCTGGACCCTTTTTTCCTGAATACCCTGAAAGTACTACTATCCAAATATAATTAACTATCAACATTGTACAAGAGAATCTGCGTAAGCAATTAGCATAATTTTAGGTCCATAATGTCATATAATACTCCCTCTTTGCATCCTCTCCTTTGAAGATAACGCCCATTTCCTTTCAAACCTCAAGTATGTTTACCTCCTATCATGATTCATAAACAGGAAGTTGCTCTTTGAACAATCCTTCTTTGATCACAGTCAGTTTTGCACTCAGCCGTAAATGATTGCAGACTTCCTCTCGTCTGGTTCTCACGAGAAACTTCTGCTTCCGGCTCAGACATTACGTAATCAAACTTACCTTGCACAGGCGTGTCTTAAGTTTGTTCAATACAACTTTGATTGGACACTTCCTGAAAGTAACTTGTTAATATTTATACTTTATTGTCTTAAGACTCGAAGTGACCAATGAGTAACACAGTAATGATTGACCACCACGTGCAGGACTCTGAAGTCTACCTTTAAGAGTTCCACTTAAGGGATCTCCAAAAAAGTTGAATTCTGACTTTCAAAGAGAGAAGATCTAATTTTCAGTTACCTTTGTTACAAGAAGTGTTTTTCTGTTCACAATTTTAATAATCATGTTTCATTGAAAGAAGCCGTTAATAAAAAGATGTAACCAGGACTTCGATTTCTCGAATTATTCTTTTGGTGAATTAATTTCTACCGAGGCAGAACAGCTAGTCGAGGCATGGCGCGAACCCAACACAACATGGCGCCCAACGTGTTTCAAACATTATGATCTTTACTTGCCGGTCTTGGAAGTTTTTCACCGGAATGACTGTTCACTGTACCATTTCTGAAAGAACATGTTTCTATTTTCACTTGTCCCTAATCGCAAGGTTATGAGTAACTTTTCAGATCACTGTATTTGCCCTAGTCACCATCATCGTTGAAGCAGCTGACGTTTATTTATCAAGAATTTCATCCCACTTATGAAATTGAACCGAAACAATGACATCGGACCAATCACCAGTGAAACTCGTCTCCATGTCTTCTAGAACCATACTTTCAATTCAGATGGTAACGTATTCAGCCGAGATGTTTCCTAACTAATTCCCGTGTCCAGTAAACTACTGTACCGTAAACAGTCCAGCCGAGTCAGCTCACTTTGTACGTGACCACCATAGTGACCGTGATCCGTGACGTATATATGCCTGAATGTCCAAGCCCAGAGACGACGGTAAACCGCTTGATGACGCCTTTGATCCCACCAAATATCAGCTGTGTGAATTCATTTAAGGCCTTCTCCAGGCAATATCTCGACTTACCGATTAACTGTTCCCAGTAAGATTGTCTCAACCGTTTTGCGCAAACTTCACACCAACACAAGCTTAGCCAATTAATATGCAGATGTTCCGATCGTGCTACATTGTTGAAGCCAGCAACCAACGCTCCCTGAAGAAACACGATTTCACCTCTTAGAGATGTCTACCCATACCACAGCTATATTTACATATTTTACTTACTTTTATATGTAGTCTACAATGTACTTTTTGTGTCGGATATTCCTGAACTTCAGGGTGAGTGACGTCATACATTGTTTCATCTTGAATAATCATTTCGAAGGTATACCTAAGTTATTAAGTGTGCCTCATGTTTCTCATCATTAGCTGACAGGGTTTTACCATACTTAATTTCAAGTACCGCATTGTGAACCTCATACCATTTGTTTTGGCAATTTATTTAGTTATCATTAGATTAAAAATGGCTAACGACAATTTGCGAACAACAGATTTTTTACCTTCTAGATTTAAAGGTGAAACTATTAACTCAGACCTAGCGCGAGCTCATTTTTTAGCCTTTCAAGACTATCTTGACGCGCACAATATCGCCCAGCCAGAAGACAATGCTGCCTTGCTGCGCATTACGAATACATTTAAACGTACCCTTGAAGGACAAGCACGTTTGTGGATAGAAGGCAAACAATTCCAATCATTTCAAGAGCTGAGAACACGATTTCTTGCCAGGTTTAGTCCGAGCAATTCTCACTTCGCGAAATCGCAAGAATTCCAAGCTCTAACTTATACTGCAGGAGACACAGCAGAAGTCCACCTCGCAAAGATATCAAAAGCTGCCCACATGCTACAGTATAATGATGATCAGATTAGAGATAAATTTCTCTCTTCCCTCACAACCCAATGTCGGTCAGCAGTATTAATGGCTGCACCCATGGATGCACCGCTTCCACTTTTAGTTGACAAAGCACAGTGTTATTTCGATTTGCAATCAAGCCAAAATTCTACCGCTATTGCAGTTGCAGCTGATGTTATGACAACGCAAGATATGCGCGAGCCTACTCCCCAAGATAAAACTATCCAGTCCGACATGCAGGACATTGTGCACAGAATGGAAGCTTTGGAATCCAAATTTACTAAGTCAGAGCAACCTAATGAAAAATCTAGGTCATCACGTTCTAGAAACAGAGAACAACGTGGTAATTTTGCTCAAAATAGACGTAGGTCTAACAATCGTTTCTCAAATCAGCGCAGACGCTTCAATTCTATCATATGCGATTTTTGTTCTCGACAAGGGCACACTTGGAGAAACTGTTTCGAGCGCCTCAATCAAACAGCTCAAAGCTATGCGCAGTATGAACAAAACGACTTTTGGCAAGCACCGTGTCAACGTACATACCAAAATTTTCGTTAAGGAATTCGGAGGAGAGCATTCCCCCTGCCGTAATTCCAAGTTCAGAAGTACCAAATGTTAATGATACTGCAAGGAGTTTAAATACTGAAAATGTTAGCATTCAATTAGATAAGCGAAACTTTGCTAGAGGTGTTCTCAAGGATGGTAAAAACATCCTAATACTTTTTGATAGCGGAGCAACACGCTCTATTCTTTCAGCTTCTACTGTACGGAACTCTCGTAACCTAAGTTCTTTGCAACCGAAAACTGTTGATTCCGTTAAGTTTAGACTAGGTAACGGACAATATATGTATGCAAACAAGATTTTAAATTTTGTGGTTAACATACAAGGAACTCGATTCCAAATTAACGCTTTAATCGTGAATAATTTGACAGGTATTGATTTATTGCTCGGTACAGAAACATTGAAAGAATTAGAAGGCACTTTAGATTTTAAGACCAACTGTTTTCATATTAAGCCGAGTAAAACTTTTCTAAGGCCTACAAACAAAGTGATCCTATACCCAGGTCAGAGCAAATATGTCAATCTTCAAGGTCGTATACCTGCATTTGCACGTAATTCTGAGATTGTTGTACATCCTACTCAACGAGTATCGCACACGTGTCCATCTGCAATGTTAGTACAACTGCGTAAGGGCAGAACTCGTATTTTGCTAAGAAATAATGGAATCAAGCCATTTGTGGTATCTCCAAGTAAATCACTTGCTTATCTTGACTTAGCAAACATTGTCACAGTCACTCAAGAGCGACCACACGAGTTATTTGATGTTTGTAATCACACAAACGAAGATAATCCTAGTCAGAGTGACAATGTAAATATAAGGTCAGAAAGAGAAAATGTAAGAGAATTTAATTTGAAGAGATATCCTCACTTGAATGAGAACGATCCAATTGCTTCAATGACTGAAAGTGAGATAATTCGAAAATTCGTCGATCTTGACAAAAGTATTTTGACTCCTCCAGAGAGAAATCAAATTTATGAGTTGCTTCAGAATTACCGACATGCTTTTTCTTTATACGGAGAGTTATCTAATTGTCCTAATTTCGAGGCAAATATTACTTTAACGAATGATGAGCCATTTTTCATCAGACCGTACAAGCTTTCTGAACAAGATAAACAGATTGTATCTAAAGAGCTTGACAAATTAGTTAAATTAGGCATTCTCGCAGTAGGTCATCAACCCTACACCTCCCCAGTCTTTTTGATTCCTAAAAAAGGATCATATGACAAACGAGGTGTTACAGATTTTCGATACTTGAACAACAGAATTAAACGAATTAACCACCCATTCCCTTTGCTTAATGAGACCCTTCGTACTATAGGAAATTCTGGAGCTACTGTTTTAAGTGTATTAGACTTGAAGTCAGCATTTTTCTGCCTTCCCCTCAGTGAAAAGTCTCAACAATACACTGGAATAGCTTCTTACAGTGGTGGCAAACATTATTACTACAGACGCTTACCTCAGGGCCTAAATTTGTCACCTGTTCTATTTCAAGCTAAAATAGATGAAGTTTTAGGTACTATTCCGAATTCATTACAATACTGTATAGCACATCACGATGACATAATTGTGTTTAGTGCAGACAAAGAGTCTCATTCGAGACATTTGCAAGAAATTTTCAAAACTCTGATCTCCCACGGTTTGAAAATATCACCCAAAAAGTGTAGTCTATTTCGGAATTCTGTACTTTATATGGGACATCTTATTTCCATTAATGACAAAGGCGAAGCATGTATTCAACCTTTGAATGATAGGTGTTCAGCCATTCGAAACACACCAGTACCTCATAATATCAAATCAGTAAGGAGATTCGTAGGTGCAGTTAACTACGTTTCTGCATTTTTTCCGAATGTTCAAGCAATTTTGCGACCTCTGCATAAGTTGAGTCGTAAGAGAAAAGATTTTGAATGGACATCAGAACATCAACAAGCTTTCAATGAAATAAAAGAGTTAATGTGTCAACCTCCTATATTGCACATGCCACAGAAAAATGGTAAATTTATTTTGTATAGTGATACTTCACGAATAGCTACAGGCTCTTATCTCACACAAAAGGTGAATGGTGAAGAACATATCATTGGATATTATTCTAAGGTTTTACCTCAAGCGTGTCAACGCTACAGTGTAACGGAACTGGAATTGTTTGGATTACTGATTAATGTTACGGCGTTTAAGTATTTACTTAAGAGTATTGAATTCGAAGCTTACGTTGACCATTCTGCCATTGTTGATATGTTGAAATCCAAACAAGAACCGCCTACGGCACGTATAGGTAAATTACTCTTAAAGTTGTCAGAGTACACATTCAAAATAGGTTACAAGAAAGGAGCTGAACTTGTATTAGCGGACTATTTGTCCCGAGCACCACTAGATGGAGACTCAGAAATAGATAAGATTCTACCAATAGCCACTCCTTTCAGTTCAGATTCTACGTCTGATTCCCATTTGTATCCAGTGCTAACTCGATCTAAAGCGAAAGCGTTAGGAATAAAAGTACCCGACATTTTTCCTACGAACAACGAGACAAGGGGTCAAGCTAAACAGAATTCAGCCCCTCCTGTAATTCCGCCTCCCCCAGTTGTTGATAGGCAACAACATGATTCAAGTTCAAGGGAAAATGTCCCTCCTCCTCCATTATCCCGTAGCCAACCTGCTACCGTGCCCGCTCCTAATGTTTCGAAGCCTTTGGCACGTCAGCCATTAGTAGATTTGCCATTTTTGCCAGAATTTTCAGATATTCAGCCAAGTCAATCTGAACCGCGTCTGGTTGATAAAGGTAAATCAGAAGAAAGAATTACAGACCCACCTCCACACTTATTCGTACCACCCTTGCCTTTGGTTCCCAAAATAGACAAATTAGTTACTGGTCACATTCCAAAACAGAAAGAGTTACATCGAGTTATGCGCAATATTCAACGCAAAATTATTAGAGATTATAATTTGCCTTTTGATGTAAAGGAATTGCAAGTCCAACAAGAGACATGTCCACATTTCAAGCCCATATATGATTACTTAGCTCATGATATTTTGCCGAATAATGTTAAGTCTGCAAGAACTGTATGTACACAAGCAGAGCAATATTTGTTGTGTAACGGTTTACTGTTTCGAATATTTTTGCATGATAAAGATGATAACAAGATGACATTACAATTGGTTATCCCAGATACCATGGTTGACAAAGTTATATCCAAGTATCATGATGATTTGTTAAGCAACCATCAAGGTGTTATGCGAACGTACTTAACAATTCGACAATATTTTTATATGCGTAACATGTTTCAATGCATCAGTAACTATATTCAAGCATGTCTTCGATGTCAAGAATTTAGGAGTAAGCCAGACAAAGTGAGACAATTTCACGCAAGAATACCAGCTTCTTATCGTCCCTTTGACAAGATAAGTCTAGACTTTAAGTCTATGCCTCTTTCAGTAACAGGTTACAAACATTTAATGGTCGCTTGCGACGAGATAACAAGATTTGTGATTTGTGTACCGTTAAAGACACTCGACGCGGAAACTATCTGTGAAGCAATTCTGCAGAAAATTGTTACCACCTTTGGCCCTCCATCGTGTTTAATCACCGATGCGGCAGCTTCATTGACAGGAAAATTAGTAGAATTATTGTGTCGAACCTTAGGTATTGATCAGAAAGTCATTAGTGTCATGAACCATGGAAGTCTTCAGGTCGAAAGACATATTCAGACCTTGTCCAACTTTCTTAAAGTAAACCTGAATCAATTCGGCAATGATTGGGTAAGATTTGTACCAACTGCTGCTTATGCATACAATTCTTTTTCTTCTCCACATCTGGGAAATCACAGCCCATATGAGCTTGTATTTGGAAGAAAGCCAGCTAATCTTACCAATTTGACATTTAATCCTATGTCAGGTCTGTCACACTCTTATGGTGAATATGCAAAATTGTTGAAGAAGAGATTTGATCATTTATCGCAAACAATGTTAAAATTGCAGAAAAGACAACAAGACGCGCAAAATGTTAAGATTACGAAACAACTTGCTAAAAGTCCAATCTATTCTGTTGGTCAGTTGGTCTATTTGTACAAACCAACCTCATCTTCATTAACAGCCAACTCGAGAAAAATTGCTGCAGAATGGTGTGGTCCGTTAGTTGTACACGAAGTCTTAGACCGTACACACTACATTTTAGCAACTCTTACAGGACAAATTCTCCATGATGTTTTCAATTACAATAGGTTAAAACCTTGTTTCGTAAGAGCTTCTTCTGAAACAAAGAATATTACAAATGTAAATAAGTTAAAAGATGTTCTCAAGCAAAATGAGAATAACGTTGTAAATATGATGTTTGATTCTGATGTGATTTTGCATGATGAAAATGATAAGATTTTGCCGGTTATTACATCACATGATATTTTATGTACTACATGTACAGAACCTATTACTTTGAACTCTTATGTTGAACATTCATCTCATAATAAAGGTTTGGCAGTGCCATACCCTCTGGAAAAACACCAGATTGCGAGACAATTGAATCTTTTGACGGAAACACCGCACGAAAGTATGTTGATTCAACGTGCCAGGTACAAACATGGCCAATTACAAGTGCTCGTATGTTTACCTAAGGCTTCAAACAGCTATTCTTTTTGGTGGAATGTTAGCAGTTATGCTGATACAGAAAATATCGTGAATTATTTGATGGAAAATAGAGTGCAAATTACAGGTGCACCGCACAAGATGTTTGAAAAATTGTTTTTGTGAATTCACAGTCAAAGTAATTTTAGGTGCAAGTGACAGTTACATTTTCATACGTCTCGTTTACATTAACGTATGCTTCTTTTAGTAACTGACTTTGGTGTTGTTGTCTAATGTATTGAACCACCATGTATAAGGAACTTCACCTTGTAATATCGTTCTATTTGTTTTTTAAGAGAAAACAGATCTTTATGATAGCTTTTATCTGTGATGATACCCTCTTTTCACACACATTTGTTCTAACGTTTGAGTCATTTCAATTTTCTTGATTCTTTTGTTTTGTATTTCCAGCGCTTTGAGAAAAACATGTTTTGAAGTATGTTGTATTTCAATCGATATCATTATTATGATTGCATTTTGGTATCATATGTAACAGTAGTAGGATATCTGGTTTTTCATGGTACTTCACCAGAACTTTATCCTGAATGCACTTCTGTAAGTAAAATGCCATAGTGTCAAATCAGTAATGTGAGCAAGTCTTCATGATGCATGTTCATAGCAACTTTTCCTTTTTTTCTTTACTTTTTAAGATAAATGTAAATAGGCATGCAAGTTTTATTTCCTTCTTTCATAGAGTGTTACTGAGTACGGCAAACAAAAAAAAAAAAAATTCTTTACAGGGTTCTACATTTTCATGTATTTTTAAAAGCTTATGTTTTCCATTGTAAGTAAAATTTTAGACAGGTCCAAAATTTTAAAAATCTCAGAAGGGATGTCATATAATACTCCCTCTTTGCATCCTCTCCTTTGAAGATAACGCCCATTTCCTTTCAAACCTCAAGTATGTTTACCTCCTATCATGATTCATAAACAGGAAGTTGCTCTTTGAACAATCCTTCTTTGATCACAGTCAGTTTTGCACTCAGCCGTAAATGATTGCAGACTTCCTCTCGTCTGGTTCTCACGAGAAACTTCTGCTTCCGGCTCAGACATTACGTAATCAAACTTACCTTGCACAGGCGTGTCTTAAGTTTGTTCAATACAACTTTGATTGGACACTTCCTGAAAGTAACTTGTTAATATTTATACTTTATTGTCTTAAAAGACTCGAAGTGACCAATGAGTAACACAGTAATGATTGACCACCACGTGCAGGACTCTGAAGTCTACCTTTAAGAGTTCCACTTAAGGGATCTCCAAAAAAGTTGAATTCTGACTTTCAAAGAGAGAAGATCTAATTTTCAGTTACCTTTGTTACAAGAAGTGTTTTTCTGTTCACAATTTTAATAATCATGTTTCATTGAAAGAAGCCGTTAATAAAAAGATGTAACCAGGACTTCGATTTCTCGAATTATTCTTTTGGTGAATTAATTTCTACCGAGGCAGAACAGCTAGTCGAGGCATGGCGCGAACCCAACACAACAATAAGGCCCACATGAGAACTTAGACCCCCCCCCCCAAAAAAAAAAAAAACATAAACAGATCACTATCCAAGAATCATTATGACAGGATGTCAGCTCTAACATTACTGTAATTGGAGGAGCCGATGATCATTTTGCAATCTTTCACAAAATGGACACTTGGGTACATCTTGAGCCTTGGACCCAAAATTTCTGTATGTACCCTAAAAGAATCAGTAACAGAGCATCATTATGACATATTAGCAACATACTACAAGACAATTTGTAGGCAGGAAAGCATTTTGCAGAATTTCATAAAATAGGCCACTGGGGCCCACATGGGACCTTTGACCAAAATTCAAGACTACCATAAACAGATCACTAACCAACCATCATTAAGGACAGGCTGTCAACTCTGTTTAAACATTAAATGCAAAAAAATTAATCACTTTGCAGTATTTCACAAAATGGACCTTAGGGCCCATCTTGGGTCTTGGACCCAAAATTCCTAAACACCCCAGAGGTACCTCCTCTAACAGAAAAACATTATGACAAACCATCAACATTGCACAGGAGAATCTGTTGGAGGAGGAGCATTTTAAAGAATTTCATAAAATGAGCCATAGGGCCCACATGGGACCTTGGATTACTGATCACCCTAAATGGTCCACCATCTAAGGAACATTGTGCCCAAGTTTCAAACAGATCCATGAAAGCATGTGAGAGGAGTGGCATTCTACACAATTGTGAACAGATAGATCTAGAGTGATGTTATTACAATACAGTAGCTCACACCAGATCCTGGTGGGAGCTACATGTAAAAATATTGATAAATTTGACATTTTGGGCAGAAAAGTACCTTTCTTGGTCAAAGTCACCATATCCAGTGGAAATTATGTTGAAAAGAAGTGCTTAACATACCTGGTTACGATCATGTACCCAGCGGATACTTGTCACACAAGCGACCTAGCCTAACACACTACAGTATAGGCGACATTGGAGCCTATACCGACAAAATTTTCCCGATTTCCATAAAGTTCTTACTTTTTTCTGATCGTAATTTTAAAAGATTTTGATGATTTGAAGGTGAATTTGCCACCATTTCGGAAGGAAAAACGTCTGAATATGTCTTTGATAAATGTAAACATTCATTTAACATGGCCTGGGACAACAATACTCCATTTTCTGTCACAAAATTTATATGTATCAAGAGACTGATAATTTCTGCTAAATTCTGTAAAGTTTCGTGCAGAAAGTTCAATTCCATTTTTGTGATCGCAAAAAATCGGCGACCCTTCATCAAAACTGCTTCAACAGATATATTTTTGTTAAAACACAAGAAATTCATGACTTTTCAGGACCACAGACCATTTTTGGTGAAATTTAAGTACTTTTCAGTCGTGAATTTTGAAGCATCAAAATTTAAGGACTTTTCAGGTTTTTAAAGACCTGTACGAACCCTGCATGAACACATGCCCTTTTCAGAATAGGTTGTTTTTCTGTGAGATCTTATCACTCCACCTAATCATGCCATGTATAGTATGTATACTATTTCTGTACATACCTCATTCATTCCAACTTTAAACTACTGTATTTCAGCCTACAAAACATTGGTAAGATAACTCACATTTGACCCTAAGACTTTTTCAAGGAGAAACTTTCACTTCATTTCATATTACCTCACCTCACCTTTCCACACCTCACCTCTCCTCATCTCTCTTCACCTCATTTCACCTCACCTTTCCTTAACTCACCTCACCTCCCCTCATCTCTCCTCACCTTACCTCATTTCACCTCACCTCATGTCTTCTCATCTCCCCTCATCTCTCCTCACCTCACCTCATCTCATCTCATTCTCCTCACCTTACAGTACCTAATCTCTCTGCACCTCACCTCATCTGATCTCATTTCATTAATTTTGATTCATCACAACACAAACTTAAGTTACTTAACATCATATCACAGACATTCGACAGTACAGTACTTAACAAATAATGTAACGAAAGTGCACTAAGAAACTCCAGATAGGTCTTTAAAGTGCAGTTCATGCAATGCATTCTGAACAGCAATGTATGAGGCTTATGACATAGTTGTTCCAAGTTCATTTACAAATGATGGCCTAAGTCAGTTCTTTCCAAATTGGCCTGACTTGAATGATGTTACGTAATTTCTGCCCTGTCAAACATTCATAGCACCGGTCACTAACCTAGCTGTAAGTGTTCTGTTTCCAAAGTGAAATGATTTTGACAAGTACCATAGGCAGTGTTTGTCAATTCCTGTTCCATTGGCATTACATCTTTTCAATGCGTGACAATATTACAATGTAAGGAACATCTCATCATTCAATAACCTAGTTTCGACAGCACATGCATGCACGTGCCAGATATGAAGCAATATCCTGCAAAAAGACACTGAGCAAAGAAAATTTCCAGAATTCTGGTTGCAGTGGAGTAGATGTTAAAGGGAATGGTGTAGTCACTTGTGAAAGATAATGTGGAAATTAAGAACACAGTAACAATACTTTGCCAATACAAAAGATACATTCAGGATTATTAAATTACGTACAGTAGCAGAGATTTATGGCAAAAAGTTGGAGGAGGGGGGTGGGGTGATTGAGGGTTGCAAAAATGTGAAAGCCAATGGGAGCATCTCCAAAAAGTGACAGGGGTTCAACAGTATATCATCCAACCCCCCTCCCCCCCTCCAGATTTCCACTGCACATTTAATTACATATCAATTTAATTGAACTAATAAATCATATACTGTACTACAATTGTATTTTCTCTGTTAGTCACTCCACAGTCACTTCACTTTTCTGGAATCTCACCTGTTTCACAAGATAGATCACTTTTTACTTCCTCTTTCACTCTGTTCTCAAGTCTCTCTCCTGAATGAGAAGATCCTGCCTCTGGTGTTGCTATCACACAAATTCCTACAACCACAAAATATAGGAATGAAAATGAACAAAAGATGAACAAAAGACAGAAAAAAAACAAGCTCATCATTAGCACAATGGTAGGACGGCTATAGTCTTGTTTGGAAATTTTCATGGCACTAAATTGTCACACAATATTACAGAATCAAAGGAAACTTTGACTAATGAGTATAGAGAACCACTAAAATTGCTAAGCAGAGCTCTACCTATCCAAATCAAGTATAAACCTGACCTTGTTTCAGCATAGATGTGAATTCAAAACTGCCTGATATTTCAAAGCACACTTATCCCACTACAAAAGACACAGCTTAAATACAGTATTTTGCATTGAAGGAGTAACAACGACAGCTGTTTCCAAAAGAGTTAAACCCAATCTGCAACACCAGTGTGGCCGGAGGCATTTCACATACAACAATTGAGACTTGTAACCAATTTCTGAATCCTGGCCAATTTCCTGATTTGAAGAGCACAATTTGTGTTCATGTCAATCAAAGTGCAGTCACCAATTGCGAATTAAGACACTTTTTCAATCTCTACTGTAAATATACTATACTGTATATTTGGGACAATGCAAGAGCTATATTGAGGGAGGCCCTGAGTACAGTGTATTTTACAACTGCAGGAGATTCTACAGTAGGAACCACAGGTATAAGTTAGCATGGCCGTACAGGACTGTTTTTCTCGGGGGGGGGGGGGGGGGGGGGATTTTTGCCTGACTTCAGATCTAATTTAACTGTCCAATTTTCTCTCCAACTGAGACAGAATATCTGCCCGACTTAGTCACGTTTCTGACACTTGGGGGGCAAAAATTTACCAAATTGCAACACACTATGTACAACGTTTCTTACTACAGTCCACAGAGGCTGCTTTGTAATCTGCTACGGTACTTTACGACAGAAATACAGTATTTCATAACCGTAGGTGGTACATATGTATCCTATGTATACTACGGTATACATTCCACATACTGCACTACTGTACAGTAAAGTTTCCTTACATGATGTACAGTAGGATTTTCCATTTTGAGAGATTTTGCTCACTACAAAATTGTTTGTTTTTTTCAGGCTACATTTTCTTGTACCTTGTACTGTTTTATTACACTTCAACACCTTTGTTTTTTGTTGATGTAATGTATTGACTTGTAGCTGTTTGGCCAAAAAAAACTAGTTTTTTGTCCAAAGAACAGGGCTGGAAAATATGTTTATTTCTTGGCAAAAAACCTCAGCAGAATAATTGGATGCTAGTAGTAACGAGGAAAATTCTTTTGTTTTTCACTTATAAACTTATATCTATAAACCTATGCCCTTCTATGTGTACATGAAAGTGGTAAAAAAATCAGACCTTGAGCATCTGGGATGATTCTACAGTTACTTCTTTGCTCACTGGTGGGATTATCTTCAGGCTCTTCTTTGATGGTGAACATTTCTGATTTATGACTCTGAGGGAAAAAAAAAACATACAGAAACCTTGATCAGGATTCCCCACATTCTACAAAACAACAATCCTGTCAATTGTCCACAAGTGATGTTTCCCTTAAATTGATGTTTTCTTGTAAAATGTATGAGAAGGCTGGACTTTCTAACCATCTGACATTGCATTCTGTTGAAAAACCTTGCACATTTTTAGTGTAGGAAGGGGCAGATGATATCTGCAGTGCCATTATTTATGGTTTCATGTGAAAGATTCAATGGCTTTTTGAGTTGCCAGGAGCTGAGTGCAGAGCAGTTCAGTTGGTTCTTGAGACCAACCTATAAATTTCATGTGTCACATGGAAGCAAATTATCCATTTAGTGTAATATTAAAAAATATTGCAGTTTCCAATTCATAATACTGCTGGTTCAGGAATTTTCAGGATGGGAACATGTTCCTCAAGAGATTAGAAAATCACTGCATGGAACATTTCCAAGGTTTGGGATTACCTTTGAAATCCACAATACCAATTGTGTGCTGTAGCTGAGTGGGTAAAGGTAGTGGCATTTGAAGCACTGAAGCTAAGCAAGAGAGAAGTTCCGGGTTCGATCCTTGGCCGGGTCAAAGTAAGGTGAGTTTATCGAAGAGCAATCTAAGGTTTCCCTATCTGAAGTTCTGAACTGGCCTATGATCAAAAGAAATTAGGTTTGATTTAAATTGTTGACTTCATTAGCTACCCACAGGTGCATAGCCAGGAATTTGCCAAGGACCAGGCAAAGCCTGTGGGAAAACTATCTAAGCATAGCGCCACCACAGGTTGATGTGAAGCACACAGGAAAATTTTTGCCGAAAAATGTCATTTCCAGATTGCTGGAAATGACACTTTCCAGGCTTTGTAAGTTGCATCTAACCTTTTTTTTATTTTGAGTTACCTGCAATATCATAAAAAAACATTAACAAAATACAAACAATATGCTCAAGGAGGGGGTAGCTACCCCCCTTGCCCCCTCCTTGGCTATGCGTCGGGCTACCCAACATGAAATTGTACTTCAAAAGCCATAGACTTCTCCCAAATTTTGGCTGTTTTAGCATTGTAAAACATCTGGCCTTCAAGGCTTTAACTGAATTGAGTTTGAATAAAACTACTGTACTGTATATATCCAAGATCCAGGTTTCCAAGTGTGCAATCGGAAACCAAACAAGTAAACAAAAAAAAAGTATCTAATTGCCATACTTTCTACACAAGGTTTGTTGCACAAAGTAGCTTATTTGTGCGCTGAGGTTGTCAGAGAAAAATGTTTGACAACCAGGCTAGAGATTTATTTCAGGAATGAAGTTTGTAAGGTACGTCCTGTAGCCATGATTGAGCATCACTTTAGCCTGTTGAGTGCAGCCCAAATGATACTGTAACTAACTTGGATACACATTTGTTATATGTACGAAAAATTAATTCCCATTAGTATCTTGGGAATGCGAGAAGTTACCGTTACTGCTCTGGGAATTGCACAAATTCAAAATGAAAATAAGCCAGGATTCAGAACTTGAGCAGGAAACTACAGTATGGGAAACTGCAACTTGCAGAAGCCAGTATGTTCAGCTAAAAAGCTCCTGGCGGTACAGAAAATTCAGCAGGTCTGCAGTATGGCCTGGTCTGCTTACCCACTGGCCATCTCACTTTCAGGCCTCATTCCCAACAGCCAGTACTGTTATACGTTACATTAGTCGTTACTATTATGGTGAAACTAGCACTTCAACAGGGCTGTGCATTACGTTACATGGCCTCGGCACATTCCACTCCACATCACAGTCCTTGCGCAACTAACACTATAATAATCGGCTCATTAGCCGACCCACGCCAGGGTCGTCATCCCTCACATTCACAAATATTTGTTTTCTCACCAAACTTTACACAGAGGACCTCTGGCACCGCATCCACCTTTCTGCATAGGCTTAAGCTGTTTACCCAAATACGACAAAAAAATTGATGTATTTTAACTCGAAAAACTGAACGTAGCACTAACGTTAGCCTAAGTCAATAAGCCTATAGGCCCTGTGCCGTATTTGCATATTTGTAAGCCTGCGAGTGAGTGCATTGTACGCAGTGTTTCCACTAATTTCGAAAATTCCCGACATTTGGGAAATTTTCAAAACGTTTCAGCAATTTCGAAAAAAAAGTTTAGAAATTTTGGGTAATGATGAAACATGATTGACTAGTGTTTCGCAGAACTAGACCTAGCCTAACCTTATAAGCTGTTTCCTAACTTAGTCCTGTATACCTAGGCCGAACTGTTAGGGTTGTGGGTAAATCAGGGGAAAAGGTGTGATATCCACGCTGAACAGAAAACTTAAAGGAAATACTTGCAATGTAATAACGGGACATACAACACCCAGCGATTACGTCGTCTTTAGGGTAACTGTTAGTGTATATTATAGCGAGCAAATTTTCACCGTAGGTGTGGTAGCTACAATAACATAACCTTGAAGTCCCTGAGACTACATTATTAGACGGTATAGTGGGCGCGCGCTCTACCATTACATATAGAGACCCTATCTCTAACATAATATTGGATGCACTTGGCCAGGAGGAACCGTTTACATGTGGTCCCTAAAAATGTTATTTGGGTTGATATTTCACCCTGTTATGAGAGGGCAGTGAATCCTTTGTAAGATGTAAGTAGTAGTGATTGAGTTGGAGATTATGTGATGCTACTAGAAAGGCTGAGATTCTACTAAACCAGGGGTGTGCAACATTTTCGAACACCGGACCAAATCATGTAGCTGTGACCATCGGGGGTCGCACTGGAATAGAGATGTGTACATGAGGGTGGCGTCTCACCCTCACCCCTTTCCCCATGCATCCCTTCACCCCTCCCCCGTTAGTGACCAATGTGCCCATCAAGGCAGACCCACATGCACTCGAATAATATTGTAGTACTGTACGGGCCTACTAATTGTTGGCGAAACTTGTCCCTTGTACTGCATCTCTATTTTGTCGATAAATATCTTAATTCAGATTTAGAATGCGTTTGACAAGTGAATTCTTTAGTTTATTAAATAATGAAATGGTCGAGAGTATCCACCTTACATCAAAAAAAGTGATCGTTTCTTTGTTTTCATGATATCCTGTACTTACGTCAAATTTAAGTTGTGGTCAAATAACAAGACGTACAAGGGCCCAAAAATTAGGCAAATCGAAATTGGTTCACGGGCCGCCGCACATCCACAAGAGGAAGTCGCGGGCCGCAGGTTGCACATCCCTGTACTAAACCAATTTAAATCGGTTTTTACCCCAAAGACAGATTTAGGGGATTCTCTGCCCGATTGTCCCGCCTACCCCCCCCCCCCCACTTGTTATTATGAGTGATGGAGTTATCAACTTGCTTAATAAAATTAACATCTCAAGCAAGTAGCCCTGACAATCTGCCAAATATCTACTTAAAGGCGTGTGCTCAACAACTGGCACCAGCTCTTGCATTAATTTTTACCAAATCTGTAACCTCAGGGCCATGGGCGTCCGGAGGGGGGCAAGGGAGGGCAATGGGGCACTGCCCCCTGGAAAATCAAAAACTTGAAAAAAACGAAGAAAAAATTAAGAAAAAGACGAAGAAAATATAACATCAACATTTCTTAACAGTTCAATCAGTGTGAATTTCTACTCTCAAAACAGGAATTGAATAAAAATATCAAAACTCAGGCCCCAGCAGCCCCCCCGAGCATATTTTTGGTATTTTTTAAAGTTTATATTTACGATATTGCTTATGTTTCCCCTTTTTACATGCGGTAAATAGGCCTTGGAAGTGCCATTTCGAGCGATGGCGCGGCCGGAGCGCTGAGAATCTGTATATGGGCTTCGCCCCCCCCCCCCTCCTTGAAAAATTCCTGGCTACACCTTTGTCAACACTGTGTGAAATTAGCATCCAAACTCTTTCCTGGGAGTAGAATATTTCCCATGAAAGAAGTTGGGCCGCCTAAAAAAATTCGCCCCCTCCCCCTGAATTTTTTTCTGCGGACGCCCATGCTCAGGGCAACTGCCGGCCTTTTAAAAAGAAATCTTAAACGTTGCCCGATAGAATGCAAAAAACAGGGATACATATCCCTAGTTCGAAGCAACCTAGCGTATGCTGCTTTCATTTGGTACCCTTATTAACAACTTGGGGATATAGACCGTCTGGAAAAAGTACAACGCAGAGCTGCCAGATTCAGATCAGTGGTAACTACACATCCAGAGAGGAAGGCTTTATGACTGACCAGCTCCTTAAGCAATTGGAACTTCCCCTACTAAAGAATCGTAGAAAAGTCGACAGGCTTTGTTATATGTATAGAGTTTTGAATAACCAGCTACCAGCTGTCCCACGTGACCACTACCTTAATCAGCTTCTAGCAAGAAGAAGGGTCAAGCAATAAAGATTCCACCTATTTTAACGTAATTAAAAATCAGACCATGAGTTAATAACAACAAAGCTCTTATAGTACATTAATTTAATTGCAGACCACCCCTCAGTGTAGGTCTCCTTTCTTTCCATTGACCACACTTGATTGGAATAAGCTAACCGATGAGGAAGTTAACTCTCAGACCCTGAACATTTTTAGTTGTCGTCTGACATCTTGCTAAAGCTTCCTCTCTCTTCTTCCGTTGCGTTTAGGCCCTAAGGGGTTTCTGCGACGTACTTATCCTGATCCTGATGCTGTCAAGAAATGGGGTACCACCTAAGCCGATTGTAACGCATTGGAAAACCACAGCGGACCTATCCCATGTACTGATGAGTGACAAGGGGGGAGGGTACTTGTTTACGGGGTTTACTACTCAAAGTGCCCCTAAATCCATATTTTCAAGGAAAAAGGAAGAAATTGCAATATTTGGGTTTCCATAATTTCATGCCTGTTCTCATTTGAGAATCCAAATTTTTCTGTGCTCTCTTAAGGCACTAGGCTGCCCACTCCATGAAGATGGGAGCATCTAACTGTATGATACTTACAGAGATACTATGGCTCAAAATGCCCCTAAACCCATATTTTCAAGGAATTTGGGTTGCCGTAATTTCATGCCTGTTCTCATTTACAAGTCTATATATTTTCTTTGCATAAATAAGGTACTAGGCTACAGATTTCAGGAAGAAGAGAACATCTTGTATGATACTTATAGAGATATTACGGCTCAAAAGTGCCCCTATACCCATATTTTTCAAGGAAAAATGAAATATTTGGATTACCTTGATTTCATGCCCATTCTGATTTGCGAGTCGAAATTCCTTCTGTGTACTACTGAGGCAAAAGACTGCCCGTTACATGAACATGGGAGAATCTTGCGGCACAATATCACAGATATTACTGCTCAAAAATGCCCTTTTACCCATATGTTTTACGAAAAATGAAAAAAATTTCAATATTTGTGTTTCCCTTATTCAATATTCCATTGTTATCTGCCAGTGTAATTTTTTCTGTGTACTACTGAGGCACTTGAGTACCAATTTTGTAAAGATGGAAAATCTTGTTCGGCTCTAAAAGAGATCATCATTGCTCAAACTTGTCTTATAGTGCAAAAACTTGTATTTTTTTTAACGAAAACAAAAATATTGATGTTTTACCTGTTTAGGGGCTACACCAGTGGAAGATTTGCGTGGTTTTAAAATTTTCAAAATTTATGTGTCTCTTAACGATCTACTTTTCTTTTAATAGCAGAGAGATCAGTTGCTCTAGTTATTCAATTGGAAGGAACATCCGGCAAAAATGATCCCAGATTCCAAAATTTCCCGAAGGAAAACAAAGAAATTGCGGATTTTCAGTACCACTCATAGGTTTGAATGTGGGAGTCCAAATTTTCCCCACGTATTACATGGTTATAAGACTACCCATGTGCAAAAGTTAAGGTCGTTGGATAATACATTTTAAGAGAATCTGGTCCTCAAATTTGTGCCCAGGCGCTAAAATTGCAAAAGTTGCCGGTTTTTTGGCGAAAAGGGCCATATTCGACAGATCACTACAAAAAAAAAAAAAAAAAAAAAAAAAAAGATCAATATTTTTGGGGAAAACGTTTAGAATATTGTAAGAGAATGTGTTAATCCTACCCTACTTTTACTCCTAAAAAGTTTTAGACCCCAAATGTTGGTGCAAAAGAGCCTTTCTTGAGCTCCATCAGCCAAAATGATCAAAATGGCGGCCATTTTGAAGTGGCTGGCTACCCCCTTTCACATGAGCACATACTTTTCTAATTTTCTGATGTCTACTCTACATTATATCAAATTTTTAGCAAACATAGCAAAAAAATGCACCAAACCAAAGTGTATCTGACTAATAAATTCCTTAAGCTTGCGGCGAGAAGTAAAAAATTAGTTTTGAAACAATTGAAATAGTTGTTTGCGGACGGCGCTTGGAAGTTCTGATCGTATGGGTAATGTGACCAGAAAAAAATAGCAGTTTACTGTTTAAAAGTAGAAGCAAATAGGTAGGCATCACATGTTGCAATAATTACAGGTCTGCTCGGTGACTTGGTATAGCGGGGTCCAGGGGCCCGCCTGAGGGTCCCTTGCGGGGTCCAGTGGGGGCCAGGGGGAAGTCCCTGGAAACTCTGCGGTATTTACAAAACTGTAGGGTTAAAATGATTCATTTTAGCTTCAACTTTAAATGACAAAAGGTGGGCAATTAACATGGATTATTTTGAGGGTTTCCGGGGCTTTGGAACAATAATTTTAAGATTGGGAGAACTAGTATTCAGAATGAGTGCCTGCTATTGCATTTTTCATACTTTGTAGTGATATGAGTAATATAAATGCTAAGAAAGAAAGTATCCTCAAGGAAAGGGCCGTTCGCTAAGCGCCTGTCCCTTATGACGGTACCGAAAATGACACCTTCCGTGCCCTACAACTTGTATCTAAACAATCTTAAAGAATCGGTAAATTTAAACAGATCAATGGTGATAAAAAGTTTGCTTTGAAAATTTCGGGGGGAGGGGGAACTTCCCCTTCGATGCGTACGGCCATGGGGGCATCGGTGGTTTCAATGATAATAGAAGAGTTTGTACGAAGCTATGACAAGCGGGATGTTTCTACAAGAAGTTACCCCGAAACCCCGAAGCAATATTCAAAACGGGTGCGCGCGAAGCTCGCAGAAGAAAACAGCGTTCAGACATATAACTGTAGCCTATTATTTTTTTTTGTTTTAAATGCAGTATTTTCATTGCATAAAAATTTTCCTACTTTCCCTAGGTGTCTGTTCTTTCCATGGAGCAGGACATGGGAACCTATATCTTTCTCTATGGGGGCTCTCTTTCAGGTTTCATTTTGTCGATGGTCTATGACAATTAAGTGCCCTCAACTTTTTTATTAGTGTGAAAAATAAGTTTAGTGTCGATTTTGAAGGTTATAGACTATGTGATACTTAAAGAAGTCAATGAAATCTTTTGTGGGTAGTTTTTCCATGGACATTGTCAAGGGCTTCGTCAGTTTAAGTGTCAGGGAAGTAATGTTTTGCATCTTGGAAATTTGTGGCAGAATAAGCCTTTCACCGCGGCCGAAGGTGCGAAGCCGGAGGCTGGGACTGAGGGTCCTCCCAGAGAAACCTTTCTTAAATTGACGGCTTTTCCCGTCATTCTAGACTACTTCGTGAGAAAATCCTGCTTCCCCAAGGTGTAATATGAAATGCTAATGTTTATGTATGATGATCGCAAATTTAAG
Source organism: Holothuria leucospilota (assembly GCA_029531755.1). Taxonomy (NCBI): domain Eukaryota; kingdom Metazoa; phylum Echinodermata; class Holothuroidea; order Aspidochirotida; family Holothuriidae; genus Holothuria; species Holothuria leucospilota. The sequence continues at coordinate 46,341,237 of CM055961.1, forward strand.
ATGGTAACCGTCAGTCCATTTGCGGAGGATGGTCGTAGTTGGTGAGGAAAGTGAACAGCGAGAGGTGTAGCGAGGGTTTTGGAAATGGAAATTTCATCCAACTGTCCTACACGAAGTAATACGCACAGCAGTACAGCATTACTAATGAGACACCGATATATAAGGCTCATGCGAAGCGGACCGCCGGATTTTGCTATATGGGAGCACTCCGATTTTTTTCCAGAATTGCGGTTCCCTATACATGGGTAGGGTTTAATTGGGCCTTTGATTGTAAAGACCATGGTGCACTTTATGAAGTACATTAGTACTTTCAGAGACCGTTATTTCAGAGCTCCAAGTCACAACAGGGTTGCGGGTAGGAATAAAGAAATTTTACTTTGCCAGTCAAAATTCACCACTGTGTTAGTCAGTTTTTTTTTTGAAGGGCACCGAAAAAAAAATTCCTAGCAATTTTAGGGTTTTTGATATTATTTTCCTTCGTTAAACGTTGCAAAATTTAATCATAATAGGCTACTCATATTCTCATATACTCTCTCTGGACTCGCTTACTTTGGCTCATTTTTTATTATTTTTATTATTTAAGCTCTGGAAAAAAGTAGGGGCAAGTGCCTCCGCTTGCCCCTCGTAATCCTGCCTATTATCACGGACACTCATCGCGCCAACGTTACTTGCTAAAAATTACATGTCATGGAACATCACTTCTCAAAATTTTAATGAGCCCTAAATGTGGGGGGGGGGGGGGGTGCACCTGCACCCGTTGTTCCACCCTTAATCCGCTACTCAGGCTGATCAAAGTAAACGCAAAAAAGTGGAAGAGCTGTAGTCTAGGCCGATAGGGTACCATGTACACCGCGTTGATTCATTTTTTCCATGGAGGCAAAATTAAGGGGATGTGGCACACCCCCTCCCTTCAGAAAAACCAGGGAGTCATAGAAAATCCCTGCCAGAGCATATTTAGGAATAGCCCTAGAGTTCTAAATACAGTTGATGTTTTCACTTTGATTGATAGTCATTCAAACAATATAGCTAGCTTCACTGTGGTTGGTCAACGATGACTTGTACAGTATGTTGTGTTCCCCGGCTCACCCATAGTTACTGTGCCATGTGTCAGTATACATGGCCTCGGGCGAATTTAACTCAGTGCAGGCTAGCTACCGTGTGTACCTCTGTCTTGAAGGTGTACTGCTCTTTTTTACAAATCAGAGCCTAAGGAGCTAAAAGAAAACTTAGTATAAAGAGAATCTTACTGTAGACCGGGTGAGATTAGAGATCCTTATGGCGGTAAACATAACATAAACTGGGAACCTTCTCATATTTGCTTGAAAATTCTCAAATATATTTTACTGACGTTGATATTTTCCAAAATATACCTAAATGTTTAGACATATAGTTTGATATTCTCAAATCATTCATTCCCAGCCATCGCCCCTTCAACCGAATTGAATGGGAAAATGCCCCCCCCCCCCATTCATAATATAGTAATGTTATGCATGGAATACAAAAGTAAAAACACATGTTGAAAGAAAGTTTTTGCTTTGTGATGAATACTTAACCCGCTATTTAAAAAAATTGTCGAATAATGAAGCACTAACTCCAAACTATCTTCCGATTATCTAATAACCTTAAAGGTGATCGGTCGTCTTGAAATATTGTTTGTGACGTCAGCCTTTTCTTGACATGTTTCTGAGGCGTCACTGTTCAACAGATACACCGTACAAGCGTGGTATAGCTAATCCGTAAGCAAGACGAGACGGCATGTAGCTGCATACCTACTAGGTATACCGATGTCATCATAGCTACTTGTATGGTGTATCCGTTCAACAGTTACGACTACAGAACATGTCAAGAAAAGGCTGACGTCACAAACAATATTTCAAGACGACCGATCACCTTTAAATGCGAACTCCAGAGATTACAACGATCTCACCTAGACAATTTTTACTAACAGAAGTTCCCTTTGTTGCAGCAGAAGAGGATTGCCTTGTAGTTGGGAGGAAGAAGGATGGTATGGGTCGCATGGGATTTTGAAAGACCTCTGCCACTCAAGCTGTCCTACAGGTAGTAAACTGAGAAAACGAAAACGAAAAATTGCATTTCTGAAAACATTTAACGTTCTACCCCATAGTACAATGTTATCTATATCATGTCAGTTATCTATAATTGTCACTTCTGTCAGTAAGTCACATCGATGGACAGCAAGGAAAAAGCTACGCATGAGGAAAAAGTGGCGGGATAATGTTAAGCCATAGCCCTTTGCTTACAGTTTTCGCTGCCACTGATGAAAACAGTGGCGTAGCTAGACTTTTTTCCGGGGGGGGGGGACAAGCACCTAAATTTTCCGATTTTTTTTTTTAAAGACGTTAGGGTACGTTCTGAGAAATTTTAAGTACCCTCAGATACAATCTGGTGCAACATTTAGCATCAGTTGAAGTCAATTTTTGTGTTTCATTAACAATTTTTTTCAGAGTTCGATGGGGGGGGGGGGGACATGACCCCCTGCTTCCCCTCTGGCTACGCCAATGATTCCAAAGTTAACATGACCATCATAGATGATCTGCTAGTTGAAATACACGGAGCACAGGGAATTACTTCAAGATGTTACTTTAATCATGTCCAAAAATAGCTGAAACCAAGCTCCGCAGCGTTGATCATTGTCAGAGATCATGGACCCCAACCACGCCCTTAGCTAGAGTCACATGTTCTTTTTGGTGTGAAGGCCCCCAGTTCGGACTGGTTGGATGTTTTTCCAACAGAGTGGCGGCGTTTTAATTGCACTTTGTTATGCGTTCTGCGTATTTTTTTTTTGTATACAGCTGTGGTGATCCTTCCTTTGTCACTACATAAAGGTGTCGTCCTGGGGGAGGGGTCTAAGGGGTGGGGTGTCCCCCTAGCCTTTGAGAAATTTTGTTAATTTAAGGTTGCTCAGGTGCAAAATGGTGCTATCTTTGGAATATTTTTGGAGGTGATCGCATATGGTTGGAAAATGTCCATAATTTAGTGAATTCTAATTTTCCGGCTGCCTGGATGTTTTTACTTACTGCATTGGCAACGCGTAAATTGCACCTTTAGTATGCAACCTGCGTTTGTATACAGCAGTGGGAATCCTTAATTTGTCACTAAATGAAGGTGTCGCCCTGGGGGAGGGGGAGGGGTGTTCCCTCCCCTTTGAGAAATTTTCGTAAATTTAAGGTTACGTAGATGCAAAATGGTACTATCTTTGGTTTATTTTTGGAGCTGATCGAATACGTTTTCAACAACCTTCCTGAAGCCCCTCTTTTGGCTACATTTTTGCAGTTTTCCGCAAAAATACCTGCGGTGAGTCAACAGAAACTTTCTTGGACTATTATGAAAATTTTCTTTCTTTTCATTGTGCATTATAAAAGGGCATGTAAGGCTGGCAAATGCCTGTATAGGACCTCCTGGAAGCTCTTGATCAATTATATAAATGGGGCAATGGCGTAATGCTTATTACCTTACATCCAAATGGTAATATACGGTAGATTATGACGCTAAGCACTACACTAATTTTGAACGAAAATCCAGACGAACAGCTTCCAGCAATGGAGAATCGGGAGGAGGGAGAAAATAGGCGTAGTAAGGCCAGGCCCGTATGCAGCTTTTTCAGTGGGGAAGTTCGATTTTACGCTAAGCGGAAAAAAAAATTTTCCGCGCGCTGGGCGCGCGGTATATTGCCCTACTCAGCCGGTATTTGGTATGTCCAAAACCTGAAGACCTTTTTTCTTTGCTTTTGACCCTTTCAGAGGCCTATTTTGTGTCTCCGACGAAGTGAGGACCTTTTTTTTCGGGCCTTCGGGAGGAACTCATAATGTCCGAGGCGGAACTCCAAGTTGTGCTGGGGGGTTCGGACGAACCCCCTGAACCCCTGGATTCGGGCCTGTAAGGCGATGTTAGACCTCCTTGATAGGTGTAGCAAAAGGTGTGCGGTGAAGGACTAACAAGCGCATTTCAGCTTTTTCTTCGTAAGTGTATTAGCAATCACCATCCATACCGATAATGACTTCGCGCGAAGCGCTCGGTAAAAGTTTTTAAAAATGTATAAAGGCAAAAACGTTCTTTAAAGTTTCAACCTTCCACATCATGCTTACAAATTAGATTGAAGGACCCCATATTGATGCGGGGCCCTTATACAGAAGTTTGGAGATGTGTCTCTGTTTTCGGAAAGTGTTGTGATCAGAATAGTTCCTTGTTTAATCACCTTTTTAATGATCATGAGATGCAGCGCGAACTGTGACGCATGCACGCGAAGCGCGCCGAAATTTTTCATTAGATGAGATTTCCCTGACAAAATCTGCATTCAGAATCTGCATCGAGACACTTTCAGCAAACCTTCATGCCACTCAAAAAGCCAGTCAAATAGAGCCACGACACTGCTCTTTACGAAGTGTGGGGGACATTTGATATTGTGTCCCCCACCCATCGAAATGTGGGGGGACATGTCCCCCGGGATTGACGCCCATGATCAGAAGATACTAGTCAAACTTTGAGTGACAGAGCCTCATTCTTGTGTCGAAAATATCGTAAATACCAGGCAGAACTTCCGGGCTTCGCCCCTAGTCCTACTGGGAAGTTGGCCTATAGCCCCATTTAAGGCCCTTGAGGAGCCTTCCAGAACTCGGTGAGGCCCCTGTCATCTATCAAATTGAAAAGAGTTCTCCCCTGACCGCGATCAAGACTTCCAGCTTCGGTTAACGCGTGGGTTTCAGTATAAGCTTCACCAACTCAAAGGGGATCCCACACGGCTAGTTTGCTAAACTGGGTCATGTAATTTATGTGTAGCTCTAACCTTTATTTCAACATGTGTCTTTGCAATTGCCATTTCATGATTTCATTCGTGGGGGGGGGGGGGGGTGCGTTTGCCCATTGGGTGAAAGGGTGGTGAGCTGCCACCGACACTAGGAACTAGACGAAGACACCTGGCTGTTTTAGTCTAGCGCACTCTATTCCTTCTGATGACGACATCAACTATGACATCATTCGTAAACAGCTGGCAAGCATTTCGGGAAGCGCGCCTATTTTGATTGTTGTTTTGGCTGGAGAGTTCGCGTTCTCTCTTTCGGAAATGCCGAAAAGCACGCGATAAACAGAATTCTCCAAAGAACACCGTGATTCATTTGCTCATTTTGCAAAATGCAGTCTACATATGGGTAAGTAAAATGGAAATTAGTTTTATGTTCCCGTCTCTCTGTCGTGGACTTTGATTTGCCTGGCCTAAGTTAGGGTAGGGCCTTCTCCGGCAATCAATAATGTAGGCTAGGCTAAACTTCTAAGTTCTATTGCCAACCTACGTACACTGAGTCTGTACTGTAGTGTACTACGTGTAGGCTACTGTACTAGCATAATACGGGGACAAACAAGGCAGTACTGTCTACTGTACACAGTGCATGGCATTGCTCAACACCATGGGGATATTGTGCAAACTTTGCTTGGGTTAGGCCAGACTATACTATGCCTATACTAAGCCTTGGCTAGGCCTGTTCTATTGTACATTAGTCCTCAGCAAAGAGGCACATGTATCGCCGGTCGCCGATACTAGCTCCCTATACATGGCCCTTACACCAACCCATTGGCATTGATAACTCGGGGTCTTCGACCAGCACAGTACTGGTCGAAATTGATTTTTTTTTCTTACAGTATAACAAAGTTAGGATAGATGCCTAAAGTTAAAGTCTAAATTTACAAGGCCTACCATTCCTTTTCCTTTCTAAATCTTACAAGTTACACTTAGCCTAGCCTATTGCAGTTGTTTTTTGTCACTTTAAACCTCTGAAAAGTTTTGAAAATATGAATAAAATCATCAACTTTGCGAGTTCGTAAAATTTACTGTAGCCTTCGCAATATTTGTTTACATCAGAATGCCATGAGCTTAACATTGTGACGACACGCATATTTTGATTGCTGTAGGCCTAGTTCCTATACTAGTCTGCAGTCTGCTGACCTAGTATTTGGGTCGCTTTAGAGCTTCCCATACCAGACTGTAAAGTATTTTTTGTGCGCAGGGAATGAAAACAAGGAATAAAAAATGTGCGGGAAAACCCGTATACCAACCTTTCAGTGCGCGGACTGCACAATCCTACCAATGCATAGGCCTAGGCCTATCACCAGATGAACAAGCGCAACAATGTTGCCGAAGCTCAGCTTTTCCTGTTGACCTAAAAGTCTGCAGTCAATATTTCGGTTGGGTCTGTAACTCATGTTGTTCGTACGTACGTACGTTAGAAAACAAAAAGATAAATATGCATGCAATGAAAAATGCATTGCACTCCTGAAGTCTCTGAAAGACTAAATCTGGTACACAAAGTTAACTTTATATACTCAGTGATCTACCGCTGCCGGTCGGCGCCGACCAGGACGCAGCATTGCCGACTGCCACAATCTGCCAAACTAATTTTTCTGACCGGCACTTATTCCTTATAAGAAACCAAATAAAATAGCCACGTGGTCGAAGGATCGACTGAAAAGAAACTATTTGCTGGTCGTAATTTGAGACTGGATGAAATCCAGTTCATAATGGTTCATAACATCCAAAACACACCTTGTGAAAAATACTATAATTTTGCATTCCAGAGCATCGACTCGATGCCTTATCGTCGCGCTGTAGTTTCAATTATTAACATACATACATACATACATACCGACTTTTATATAGCGCAAATTCCATATGATCAATGCGCTTACCAAAACAAGAAAAATCGATGCCAACAAAATATCAGTCAATTAAATAGGTAAGTCTTAAGTTGTTTTTTGAACAGTGTAACAGATTTCGAATGCCGTATGTGAAAGGGAAGAGAATTCCATAACACAGGGCCAGCAATAGAAAAGGCACCATCACCTACTCGCTTTTTGGAAGAAGGTATCAGGAGTAGGGTCCCATCCATTGCAGACCTGGTAACAGGACCATATGAAGGTGAGGTTTTCCTGTGAAGCATACTAGAGAGATAAGTCGGAGCAAAGTTATTCAAACATTTGTAAACATATAAACAAAATTTAAATTGGATTCTTTCACGAATAGGTAGCCAGTGAAGCGCACGCAGGAGAGGTTTCGGACTATTTAATCTAGCTACCTAGAAAATAAATTTAGCACAACGATTTTGCAAGGATTGAATGCGATTAAGGTCATTTGATGACGCACCATACAATAGGGCATTGCCGTAGTCAAAGCGTGAAAGGAGAAAAGCACGGACAACAGAATGACGAGTTGTTTTTTTTATCAAGATAGCGGTCAATGCGAAATAAATTTCTAAGATGATAATTACAAGATGAGACTAGGCTGTTAACCTGTTTGTCATTTTAAAGTTTGAATCGAAAATAATACCTAGATTACGGATTTCACTGGAGGGGTTGATATGACAGAATCCAACTTCCAGTTGCAGTGAAGGAAGTTTTTGGAGACGTTGTTTTGTGCCAGCTATAAAAAACTCAGTTTTGTCATTATTTAGTTTAAGCTTATTAGAATCCATCCACAACATAATGCCAGAAATACAGTCCTGCAGTTTATATGCAAGGCTAGTTCCGCCTCAGAACCATTATGTTAGGATTGAAGGATACATGGAGCTGAGTGTCATCAGCATAAGAGTGAAAATTGACATGGTTTAGCATTATGCTACTCATTGGTTGAGTATACATTACATACAAAAGAGGCCCCAAAACGGAACCCTGTGGTACCCCATATAACAACCTACTTTGATCAGAAGAGACACTATTTATGTTCCCATAATATGTTCTGCTTTTCTGCTTTAATTATTTGTAAACCACCGAAGTACATTTCAGTTACACCAAAGTTATCATGAAGACGGTGTAGTAGCAAATCATGATCAACTGTATCGAATGCTGCAGACAGGTCAAGGAGGACCATGAAAATTACCTCCCCCCTGTCTACAGCATTCAACACATCAGACTTAACTTTAGCAATGCAGTTTCAGTGCTACAGTTTGACTTATAAGCTGGACTGGTACATGTCATCCAAGTTATTCTTGAATATGAATCTTAAGTGCATTGCAACAACTTTCTCCAAAACCTTGACAAAAACAATATATTAGACACAGGTCTGTAAATTCTTAAGAATATTGCGATCAAGAGATGATTTCTTGAGTACAGGGGATATAACAGCGTACCAAGCAATTTGGGAAAATACCGGATTCAGTGATTCATTAATAATACGTGAGAAGATTGGTAGAAAAAACATCAATGGTGTCCTGCAACAACCACGTTGGGATTGGTCCATTATGCTAGACTTCCTATTACAACCTGTTATAATCTTAGAAATTTCATCAAACAGAAACCATGGAAAATTCAGAAAATAATTCAAAATCAGCATTAGTCTGAAAAGCACCATCATTAGAATTACCTGCCCTAAAACTACTAGCAGGGTGTGGGCAATCATTAAAACCCTCCCTTATTTTTGTAACTTTGTCAGAGAAGAATTTTGAAAATTGATTGCATAATACATGAGTGGAATCAGAGGATGGCAAAACACACGATCATTTTTTATTAAGAAGAGAGTTAACCATTTGTAAACCTCTATCATTAGCATATGATAGTTTTTTCCTTATAAAAACCAATTTTCTTTGATTCAATTAATTATTTACGATTTCCCTTTGGTCCTTAAAAGCCTGCCTATCCTCAAGTACACGACTTCTACGCCACTTCCTCTCAAGTCTGCGTCAACATGAGTTTGAGTTCTAATTTCATCATCATACCAAGGGAATCGTGTTTTCAGTACCTTTCCTTTTCTGTTTGAGGGGCATGATTATCAAGAACATTCCGGACCAGGGTGTTATACTCATTGACTACTTCATCAAGACTCAGGTCCTCTGGGATGTTGTTGAACCCTTCGAGCAGATCCACTTTGAATGCATCTCGATTTATTTGCTTGTAGTTACGTATTTAAACACATGATTTCATTTGGAGTGGTTATTTTCTGTTAACATAGCAATGGATCATATAATGATCCGAAAGATCATTTTCTTGTACTTCGCATCCATGGATAATCTGATCATCCTCTCTGGCAAAAACAAGGTCCAGTGTATGACCATATCGATGTGTTGGGCCATCAACATACTGACGGAAGCCAGCAGATTCATATGATGAAATGACTAACATCAGGTTTATCAGGATCATCTACGTGGACATTGAAATCACCAGCTATCATAACTTTACTGGGGAGAAGGGAGATCTCCCCTATGAATTCATCAAATTCAATCAGGAAATCAGTTGTTTTCAGGTTATTGACTTGCGAGGGTGGGGGACGATAGACAATTATGTACTGAATACCACTAGTACGATCAATTACACTGGCATGTTCAAATGTCTGAGTGGCATGACTGAGGGGTATGGTGCAAACATTTACGGAGTCTTTGCAAATTAGACCAATACCACCATGACCTGTTCCTCTTGGATAATTGTAAAAAGAGTAAGATGGAGGAGTGCACTCTTTAATGATTGCATTATCATGCTCACATAGCCAAGTCTCAGAGATGAACATCAAATCAATATCATACTCAACATATCATACTTAAAAGGAGCGATGTACAGGCAACCAGCAAGCCAGCAGTATGTTTTTTTTATTGAAGTATGTACGACCGCGAACCTAAGCAGGGCTTAGGGGCTCCTTATTCCAATGTTCGGGACTGAAAATTAATGATTTAAAAGTCAGTCACGCTACTGCCATGAATATTGCAAACCCTTGGTAGGCCCTCCACTTAGCGGATGAGAACTATGAGGAGTAAAATGATACTGCCATACGCCTTGCCTATTGTGTTTCTTCTCAGTTTACACTCACAATCATAGCCAGATTCCGCTAACAAAACGAATGGTAAAACAGAGACCATCAAAGCATGCCGTATTTCAATGCAAGTGCTTGTCATACATACAGAGTGTAGGCTATCACGAATAATACGGGGGGTAGTTTCTTACAGCAGTACGCAATGCATACACGTACAGTACTAAATATCGGTACGTACATATGTTCAATACTTTTCGTAAATCAATGGTGCTTATACTGTACCACGGCCATACCTCAGCTAGCACATACTGTACAAGTGTAACAAACTGTCATGCACAGCTAGCTCACTGGGCTACTTTTCAGGTATTGTAACTGCGTAAATCATAAATGCACAAAGCACAATTTACACCATACGAATTAATATCAGCGTTTCCCCTGGTAGCCTACTAAATTTACGAGATGGCTGCCTTGCTGCTTTTTTGCGACTGCCTCGCCTTGAAATTACGGCCTCTTACTTTTTCTCCCTTGAAAATTACTTGAAAGGCACGGACTACTGGAGATCTTTCCCTTACATGAGAACGTTTTCCTGTTGACAATGAAACCATACAGAACTCCTGAGACATTTCCCATGCTTTTGCAATTGCCTTTAAACAACTTGACTTTGCACCCAAGTTCTAAACTGGCCAAAATATCCTCCAAAATCTAAATGGTGGGAAAAACTCTTGTAACAAGAATTAATTTACGGCAGACTCTTGAAAACGTGACAAGAAATATCGGTAAGAAAGTGTATGATTACAGGCTATAATCAGTGAGTTACGTTTTGTTTTGCCAATAGCCTACATACTGTACATGCAATCATAAAAGAATGATTGTGATTGGCTACAGTCCAAGGCTCCAAACTGAAGCATGGATAGTAAGTGAAACCATCAGACCTCGATAAAAGTGTTGACCGTATCAATTTGAATTGACTTCAAAAAATGACTTAAATTGTTATTTTTTTAGAGACAGTTTTGGCACATGGTTAATTATGGAAACAAATTCTATTTTAATCCAAAAAGGAAAGGATTTCAGTCCTAAACACTGGTTGGACCCCTAAAGCATACACTTTGTGTAAAGCACAGGTAGCATATTTGATCGTCAGAAGAATAAAAAATAGCCAAAATCATTAAAAATGCCAAAAACATTTTCCTGAGATGTGCAAAAGACCCCCAAACAACAATTCACATGATAATTAGGCCTAATCACAAGCTCTAGTCAAACAGGTTTTCTCTACTGGGTGTCTTTCTTTGTAGTGGCTTAGCACATTGGCCATTGCCTAACGTGTAGTATGTGTATACTGAGAACCTAGCCTTCCTTACACGTGTAATTTGTAGGAGTCCCCTTACAAGTTGAGCTACATTGCCAAGAATTTTGATAAAATTTCGTTCCAAAATGCTTAAAAATATGTAATGTGTTCCAGAAAAGGTTGTTTAACATAGAAGGGGTGTTACACTGACAGGATGGCTTTTTTCCTTGTGAAAATGACTTTCATGAAATTTTAATTTTATTACCATAACTGTTACATGGAACAAACTCATGTCTCCAAGTCCATTCAAATGCAAGAGTTGCTGCAACCTACCCCCCTCTTAATTAAAGATGTGTCCAAAGCCATGAGAGGAGAATGTAAAGAGTCGTGGCCCCCATCCCACCCCTTCCCCCACAAAGGACCCTCATATTACTGTTACTAGAAAATAAATAATACTATGCCATGCATGATTCCAATTAGTTGATCCAAGGGCAACCACAGTATACATTAGTTCAGTGTTAAAAACGAATGCCATAAAAGAAGAAAATATAAATCTGGACAGCAAAAAGAAGAAAGGAAACAATACAAGGCAAATAATTTCATATTTTTTTCGCAAGCATACAGTACATCATGCTTTTGAATTCTTACATTTTGTATCTAGACTCACAAGAAAATTATAATAAAATTAATTTTGGAGATATTGCCCAAACTTAGCCTCAGCGCTACAGTATGTACAGAATGAAATTGCTTCAAATCAAAACAAAGCTACAGTAGAGCAAACTTTGAAGTATAAATAACAATAAAAGGTGACATCTTGTTTTGTCTGCATCTGATTTTTCACAGATTTTTTTTTTTTGATAATTTGAGAAATTTTAACAACATGAGATCCTTTTTTCAAGGCTGTGTACAGACAGCTTAAAACACTCGGGAAGTGCCATTTCTGGCCATCTGGGGGTCTGTAAATTCCAAAATTTTTCTTGTACGCTCCACGCCAACTGATGGTGGCATTCCGCTTATACAGTGTAGTTTTGCACTGGAATGGCAAGAAGCCCCTCTCTGGCTTTATGAAAGAGGCATAAATATTAGTCTCCCTCCTGGTTGCTACAGTATTTTATCTGAAATGGCACAAACGATATCGTTAAAACTCATGAACATACAGTAACTGCCTCACAAACTTGAGCACAAACTTCATGATAGGTGTACTAATTTGAAGAAGTATCACTTCTTTCCCATATGAATAGACACAAAGAGATGGAAATTTGCAACATGGATTTTTAAAAAAATCTGTAAGTTCCACCTGGGAATCGGTTGCCCACGGAAGCACGGACTACCAGTGAACAGAGGAGACGAGATAGTAGAGTCCGTACAGTTTAAATACAAAATGATCACTGTACAGCAGTACAATACTGCATACACATTAGTGTTAGGCCTTAGCCTACTTGTACATATTACAAAGTGTATACATACTGTACCACAGGGTTTTCACGTACCCTGTATGGTTATATATACAGTAGCCTACTTTCACGATATTGTGATATCGTTTGGCTGTTGAAGGAATTTGCTTCCCGATATCGATTACAAAAATTTCATATCGCAACAACACTACATAACAGTGGGACAGGCAACAGTATTAGATGCCCCATATTAAGAGGAAGAACCCTATTGTTTTTGGTGGGGTCAAAGGTCACCTGGGGTCACCAGGGGTCAAACTCTGAAAACCTTGTTAACACGATATCTCAAGGTAGGAAGCTTGGATGAATTTCATACTTAGTATGTAGTTGCGTTATGGTAAGAGGAAGAACGCTATTGTTTTTGGTAGGGGTCAAAGGTCACCAGGGGTCAAAGCCTGAAAACCTTGTTAACACGATATCTTGAGGTAGGAAGCTTGGATGAATTTCATACGTAGTATGTAGATGCGTTATGGTAAGAGGAAGAACCCTATTGTTTTTGGTGGGGGTCAAAGGTCATGGGGGGTCACCATGAGTCAAACTCTGAAAACTTTGTTAACAGGATATCTCGAGATAAGAAGCTTGGATGAATTTCATACTTAGTATGTAGATGTGTTATGGTAAGAGGAAGAACTCTGTTGTTTTTGGTAGGGGTCAAAGGTCACCTGGGGTCACCGGGGGTCAAAGCCTGAAAACCTTGTTAACTCGATATCTTGATGTAGGAAGCTTGGATAAATTTCATACTTAGTATGTAGATGCCTTATAGTGAGAGGAAGAAGTATATCATTTGTGGTGGTCAAAGGTCATTTGGGGTCACGGGGGATCAAACTCTGTAAACCTTGTTAACTTGATATCTTGATGTAGGAAGCATGGATGAATTTCATACTTAGTATGTAGATGCATTGTGGTTAGACAAAGAATTGTATTGTTTTTGGTGGAGGTCAAAGGTCATCTGGGGCAACCAGGGGTCAAACCCTGAAAACATTGTTAACACCGTATCTTTAGGTAGGAAGCTTGGATAGATTTCATACTTAGGATGCAGATGCCTTATGGTGCGACTAAGAACTTGGTTGTTTTTGGTGGGGGCCAAAGGTCATCTAGGGTCACCAGGGGTCAAACTCTGAAAAACGATGATTGTTGTCTGGGGTCACCAAAGTTCAAAGTGCAGAATTTCCAAAGAATTCTCAAGATCAGAAATGAATGCAAAATGTTTTTCCAATACGTTAAGATAGCATTTGACCAGTGACTGAAAGAAATGGGACATGGCATTATTAAAATAAAATGTATCATCGAAACCTCAATGCATTTTTGCATTCTGGTTCTAAACATGAAAGTAGAGAATATGTTAGGCGGAACATTAGGTTCAAAATTACAGATTATTCCATAAATTTCTCCTCTCATAAATCATGACCCGGCACTGGCTCTACTATACGTAGAGCAACCTAGCACCAAGTCATACAACAAACCAAACCACATAACTACGTCACACTCCGTACAGTACTTCTTTGAAACATGAGATTAGGCTAAGCTTCATATACAGTACTGTAGGACAGCATACTGTGACAGCCAAAGCAAGCGACTCTGAAGGAAAACGTATCATACAGGAAAGTTACTAAAGAAAGGATTTTGAAAATATACAAACTGTAAGACAGGGCTTAGAGTATTTTACACTTGCATCGAAACTATTTAATGAAATTAATGCCATCTACCAGGGCTGAAATTTAGCACTCGCCCGATCGTCCGTGACGGGTAAAACTTGCACCGGACAACCACTTTCTCTCTTTGAACTTGTCCGATGGACGAGTAGATTTTATCCGTAACTGAATAGTTTCCTACATCAGCAGGAAAGAATGTCATAAAAATCCCCTTAAGAAGTGGCATTGAGACAATGGTATTGACTACCATTCATCATTGTACCATGCCAATAAATATGGAAAAATGCAGAATTTAAAGTAAATGTTTGTTTTCTATGGCAGAGACAGGAAATAGAATTGTTCATCTCTTGTTCGTCACTATCATTCGGACAACCAAAAACTATTTCGGACAACCTAAATTTAGCTTCAGGTTGTCCGATGGGCAACCTGAAAATTTTCTTAAAAATCAGGCCTGTCTACTGTACCATTTTTATAGTATATTAAACACAGCTGTACAGGTATACCATGAGGTATGTACAGTATACTGAAGTAGAGCTGTAACCGTTTAGCGATTAATCGCTAAACGATCGCATGTGTAATAAACGTTTAGTACAAAGCTAACAGCGATTAATCGCAAAACCCGTTTTTCCACACGAAATAAAAAACAATCTGCAGTCATTACAGGAAATTTGATGTTCACTTTAACTCTTTTTGAAAAAGTGAAATACATAATTATACACAAGTGGATGCACACACGTAAACACTTTGTATGTAGATTTCTTTAATGAAAAGAGGAAGAACCCTAGTGGGTTTTGAGTGGGGTTCTAGAGGTCATCTGGGGTCACCGGGGGGTCAAAAGCCTGAAAAGCTTGTTAACACGATATCACAAGGTAGCAAGCTTTGATAAATGTCACACTTTGTATGAAGATGCATTATAGTGAGAGAAAGAACCCTATCATTTTTGGTGGAGGTCAAAGGTCATCTCGGGTCACTGAGGGTTAAAGTCTGGAAACCTTTTCAACAGGATATCTTGAGGTAGAAAGCTTGGATAAATTTCGTACTTTGTATGTAGATGCCTTATAATGAGAGGAAGAAGTATGTCATTTGTAGTGGAGGTCAAAGGTCATTTGGGGTCACTGGGGGTCAAACTCTGTAAACCTTGTTAACTTGATATCTTGATGTAGGAAGCATGGATGAATTTCATACTTAGTATGTAGATGCATTGTGGTTAGACAAAAAAATCGTATTTTTTGGTGGAGGTCAAAGGTCATCTGGGGCAACCAGGGGTCAAACCCTGAAAATATTAACAATGTATCTTTAGGTAGGAAGCTTGGATAGATTTCATACTTAGGATGCAGATGCCTTATGGTGAGACTAAGAACTTGGTTGTTTTTGGTGGGGGCCAAACGTCATCTAGGGTCACCAGGGGTCAAACTCTGAAAAACCATGATTGTCGTCTGGGGTCACCAAAGGTCAAAGTGCAGAATTTCCGAAGAATTCTCAAGATCAAATATGAACACAAAACTGTTTTTCCAACACATTGAGATAGCATTTGACCAGTGACTGAAAGAAATGGGACATGGCATTATTGGAATAAAACATGTATCATCGAAACCTCAATGCATTTTTGCATTCTAGTTCTTTTTTGCCATTGCATTTGTACACATAAAAGGAAATTTGATGTTACAAAGGGAATTTGGGGCGGGAAAGGTGGATGATGGTCTAGGAATTGCACTAAAACAATATTACTACTCAAGCTGTCTACAAAGTAATTGGTAATGGTTCAACTATCTACGATGGGTGCGCGCGAAGCCCGCCGAAAATAATATTTTAAAGACAGTGCAAGATGTTTCACTTCATCCTGCATTACAAAATTTTGACAAAGTTACATTAAAAAGCCTTCCCTTCTTCCAGCTTCTTCCTCCATTCGCTATGCACTTTAAGGAGTTGGTAATTTGAGCTATCTCTCGCAATCAAAACCGTCACAGGCTTTCCCAGGCAGGTACGCTACCGTTTGTGGTTCGAGAGGATAGGTGGTGCATAGGAGGTGTAAGGGAGCGTTTCAAAAGTAATGTCGCTCAAGCTGACGTGTAATAGTTAGCAAAAATGCGCAATATATACGAGTGGAGCGCGTAAAAGAATAAAACTTTTGAAGTCATGAAAGTTAACTGATGGTTTATTTTATTTTACACTATTCAAAAGTTGTCAATTTGATAGCTAAAAATAATATTTTTTTTTAAATCTGGGGGTTGTTTGTGTAGGCCACCTCCTTGTTAAAAAGGGGGATTTATCCCCCATCCCCTTGTGTATTTCCGCCTATGGTATTCATTTACTATTTTGACACACCCGATCTCATAATCCTAACCAGAAAGCCCAAAGGCTTAGTGATTCCTTGCCGAATTGGGATGCTTTGTTGCACTGAGGTTTATCCCTCAAATTTATCTTTCTTGACTACATCATTTTATGTTTTAACAATTTGACCTCTGCTGACCTCACATGACCTTTGAACCCCACCAAATATAACAGAAAAGAAAATCTGAAGTGTCTTGAAAGGGGTTCAACTCCAATGGATCTTGGATCTTGAAAATTCTTGGAAAATTTTGCTTTTTGACCTCTGGTGACCCTAGATGACGATCTTAGGAATACTTGGGATATTTTGCTGTTTGACCTCTGGTGACTCCTGATGACTATCTTGGGAATTCTTGGGAAATTTCCCTTGTTGACGTCTGGTGACCCCATATCATGATCTTGGGAATTCTTGGTATATTTTGCTTTTTGACCTCTGGTGACCCCATATAACAATCTTGGGAATTCTTGGGAAATTTTGCTTTTGCTTTTTTGGCCTCTGATAACTCCAGATGATGATCTTGGGAATTCTTGGGAAATGTTGATTTTTGACCCCAGTGACGCCAGATTACAATCTTGGGAATTCTTGGGATATTTTGCTTTTTGACCTCTGGTGACCCCATATAACAAAATCTTGGGAATTTTTGGGAAATTTTGCTTTTTGACCTCTGGTGACCCCATATAACAATCTTGGGAATTCTTGGGAAATGTTGATTTTTGACCCCAAGTGATGCCAGATTACAATCTTGCGAATTCTTGGGAAATTTTGCTTTTTGACCTTTGGTAACCCAAGATGACCTTTGACCTCCACCAAAAACAATAGGGTTCTTCCTTACATCATGACAAATCTATAAACCAAATATGAAAAGTGTCGGTCATTCCTATCTTGAGATATCGTGATTACGAACTTTTCAGCTTTTTACCTCCAGTGACCTCAAATGACCTTTGACCTTCACCAAAAAACAAAAGGCTTCTTTCTGTCAACATGACAAATCTATGTACCAAATAAGAAAAGTGTCGGTCATTGCTATCTGGAGATATCGTGTTTGCAAGCCATTTACGAGGTTTTCGCAGTTTAACCTCTGGTGACCTCAGATGACGTTTGACCTCTACCGAAAACAATAGGATTTTTCCTCTCAACATGACAAATCTATATAGGCCATTCCCATCTTGACATATGGCGATTTCAAGGTTTTCGGTCTTTGACCTCTAGTGACCTCAAATGACCTTTGACCTCCACCAAAAACAACAGGATTCTTTCTCTCAACATGACAAGTCTATATACCGTATATGAAAAGTGCCTGTCATTCCTATCTTGAGATATCGTGATTAACGAGCTTTTCGGCTTTTTAACTCCGGTGACCGCAAGTGACCTTTGACCTTCACCAAAAACAATACGCCTCGTCCTCTCAACATGACACATCTACCTACCACATATCAAAATTCACTTTCATCCCTTCCTCGAGATATCGCGTTGAGAAAGTTTTTTGCATTTTTACCTCTGGTGACCTCAGATGACCTTTGACTTCTACCAAAAACAATACGGTTTCTTCCTCTCAACACAACAAATCCATACAGGCCACTCCTATCTTGAGATATCATGATTTCAAGGTTTTCGGTCTTTGACCTCTGGTGACCTCAAATGACCTTTGACCTCCACCAAAAACAATAGGATTCTTCCTCTCAAGATGACAAACCTATATATCAAATATAAAAACTGTCCGTCATTCCTATCTCGAGATATTGCGATTACGAGCTTTTCGGCTTTTTACCTCCGGTGACCTCAAATGACCTTTGAACTTCACCAAAAACAATAGGGTTCTTCCTCTCAACATGACAAATCTATATACCAAATATGAAAAGTGTCGGTCATCGCTATCTCGAGATAGCGCGATTACAAGCCATTTACGAGGTTTTCGCAGTTTAACCTATGGTGACCTCAGATGACCTTTGACCTCTACCAAAAACAATAGGGTTCTTTCTCTCAACATGACAAATCTATATACCAAATATGAAAAGTGTCGGTCATCCCTATCTCGAGATAACGCGATTACAAGGTTTTCGGTTTTTGACCTCTGGTGACCTCCGATGACCTTCGACCTCCTCCAAAAACAATAGGGTTCTTCCTCTTAACATGACAAATCTATATACCAAATATGAAAAGTGTCGGTCAATCCTATCTTGAGATATCGCGATTACAAGCAGCGTCACAAACACACATACACACACATACACACACACACACGACATCACCATCGCATAGATTCCTTGCCTGCCTACGGCAAGGAATCAAAAAGCTTGTGGTACTGTTTTTTGCAAGTTGCGAAATACCGCCGCGGTATCTTGATGTATCTTTCATATCTCAGACCTGTAGCGGCTTTTGGAGGGGTTGGAGTTGATGTTTCCTTGGAAAAGATTCCTATTCGGCGTGTCTTTACACCACACCGGTGTCCCACAAATGGTAGATGTACAGCTGTAGGGAGCATTTAATGTTTAAGGGTGATACTTCCTGCGATGCAGGTCGTGCTCCTTTGTTTTATGAAACGACCCCAACCTGAGCTGCACACCAACATATGTGCACTTCTCTTGACAGCCAGATGCCAGCAAACTGCATCCTGTTTAATTCCAAATGCTCCAAAGGAGGTATTCATACCAGGCGCGAATTTAGGGAGGGTCTAGAAGCCCTCCTCCTCCCCCTGCCCAAAACTACGATAAAAACAAGGAGGTGAAAGAATCGAACGGAAAAAAGAAAGTGAAAGCAGAAAGATAGAGTGAACTTTTCTAAAACATGCCAATGATGTATAATTTTCGGTAGGTTATGGGGTGGAGTTTTTCTTCTGAGTGATGAGATAAGCGTCCTGACTAAAACCAGTAGCAATCCAGAGAACTTGAACTCCAGAATAAGGGCTAAATGGTGCAAAGAGCAGTTCAGTTGCTTGGCATTGACGCCAATTTGTTGATCGTCGGATGTGAACTTAAGGAATTAGTGACGCATTTTCGGGGAGACAGAGGCGGTAAATGTGAAACTGCAGTGACAAATTTGTCTTAAAGGGTGCTATTTCCTGCATTCTAGGGGCTTAGAATACTTCACACTCATGGTCTGTTTCAGTGCAATTGAGATTCGCCATCGTGGACCCCCTCCATTGGAAGGTCCTTGATCAGTGCCTGCCCTGGACTCCCATCGTGGTTTCGCGTCTTCAGCACTCACAGGTCGGGCTTCGCCCTCCCAAAAGTTATTCCTCCCTTTTGTAGATTCTGTGCAAAGTACAATAGATAAGCTCATGTGTTTATGCCCATAAAATAACAGTCCTATTCGTCTTTTGACAAAGTTATTTTACTTTTTATAAAATTCATAAATATACCTATTTTTGAGTTGGTCATTTTCCCAACATGCGATGTCAAAAAGAGAATCCCAGAAGCAGCTAAAAAAAAAAACCCTGGAGGTGTGATTTCTGGCAAGCTGGGAGATCTGGAAAAACAATTTGGTACGCGGCAACTAATTAATGTTAGGACCCTCCAATAATGTACCTAAATCCTCGCAGTCTATCAGCAGGATTCAAATAGACGAGTTGGGAAATGTTTCCACACAATGCAATATGGGAATGGGTCAAAGGTGAAGTGTACTATGCTTGCAATGTCTTGGTGTCCCTGCGTAGGTGTTGCATGCTGAGCGTGCAGAGCTAAACACGTTACCCGTTGTCATGGTACACTTGACCTTGTGACCCGACCGGAAGTATCGAATTTCCCAACACGCCTATTTTGTCGCCCGTTTTCGAATTCCAACGCCGCTCTGCCACTTGCAAGTCCACATGCATCAACCAATCGACTGCTCTTTAGAAGGTTAGATCAGAATGGGCAGATCGGATATTTAGCATGAGCCTACGAATTCTGAGGGCGACCTATTAAACTTTAAAATTTAAATGTAGTTTACAAGGCCTGCGAAGTGCTTTTCCACTAATCTGTGAGGCATTTTTGACAATAGGTGTCTCCATAGCTAATACCACCTCTCTGGTATACCATCGCCAACTGCTGGTAACTCTCCATTCAGAAAAAAGTATTTCAAAATCATTTCCCACTTCCACACACACTTTTTAAGGTGAAAGCTCCCCACTGGGTCTGGCATTGATAAGGCCTATTATCAGCTGTCGCCGCCCTGACTTAAAGATATTATAAAAAATAATGGCCAGATTATAGTATTTGTGATCATGTGTTCAGTGTGCATCATCCAAGCTTCATTTTAGCCTACAATGTTAAAATGCTCCACACCAATGTCCACGATATTGTAAATACCCTTGAACTTTGGGGCTTCACACATTGCTTTCTAACGGGACATTGCCCCTACATCCGACCAGGGCTTTTATTACGGACTTCTGGACCACAGGTCCGCGGGTGGAGTGCTCCCTTCCCAGTAGCGGAGATTTGTGTGAAAAAGTGGGTGGGAGGGGTAATGGGCCTTTGAGGCAAACGTTACTGTGTGAAATGTGAAAGTCAATGGGAGCATCTCCAAAAAAAATGTGGGGGATATATTCATCTGTCTCCCAGGGATTTCCACCCATGTCCCGTCCGCGAAGTCATTTATTTGTTCCAACATAAGAATCACGAACAAAATCATGGCTACTTCTCCGTGCCCAGCTAGACTTTTCCGATGAAAAATGTGGCCGGTTAATTAAAATAATTAAGAATCCCTGGCTCAGAACACCCATAGACGATAGAGTTTATATATGGTGTATAGTGTGCTACATGCGTGATTTTCGAACTCAAGATCCACCAATCGGGATAGCCTTTGGTTTGCATGGAAACTTTCGAACTTTCAATCAAGTATGACGTCAAAAAAGTATTCATTCAATCGAAATACTGAGCAGACTATTACAGAATTTCAATTTGGGGAATTATATTTTCCCTTTAAAGCAGGTGGCATTTTGTCAGGGAGAATTAATGGTGGTCAGGGATTGCAACATGTTTTGGAACAATAAATCTACCAAAGTTGTTGTACAGGTAAAGAAACAGTGAATGAGACGGCTACTTTTTCTCTCCTTATTTCTTGGGTTTCTCTTCCTTTATTTATTGTTTGATCATTTTTATCATTTTTTCGAAAGACCGCCACTGTATGGTAAAGAAGACATCGGGCTATTACTTTTGTGAGTTTCAGCTCAAGAAGACCACAACATAATAAACTGGTGGACGCCTTAATAGCAAAGGTGCTTGCTGAGTGTTGTAAAATGTGGGAATTTTTTTTATTTTGGTACGTTCTCCATGATGTTATCCAAGAGCCCGCCTTGTGCATATGATGTCACAAAGGAGTAAGTGCCCCCGTTTGGAGGAAAATGGAGGAAAAGCGCATATCATTGCAAGTTACACCAATGAAGCTGTCAATTAATTACAGTATTGTCGGTCCAAACACGAAGTTCAACTTTTACATGTGTCCACCCCTTTTTCCCAAAACTTTGTTTAGCAACGGTAGCTTGGGTGAGCTACAATGTTTTGTACTTATCGTGACTGTCAAATGCTAGAAAATCTAATCTTATAGTTGGTTAAATCTAAAGTTCCCTAGGGGTCAACCCACATTCTCAGTATCAGCCGTTTTGAACGGCTACATGACTTTTCCCGGCCTAACCAAAATTGTATGTAGAGTGTTAGCTGGTAGCACTTCACAGTAACGCGCGGTTTCACGAAAAGTTTCTTTGCGTCTTATTTTGATTTCCAGTAGCCAGGAAATAGCACCTGTCATTATTTTGTTTCATGACTTTCTTCAGTTCTTGGGGAGAGTCCCTATAGACTTCATCCGAGTTTCGCCCATCCGTTGTGATTTCAAATCTGAACTGCGTTACTTTTTGCCTACCGCCGTGCGTTGGTGCGTTATTACTCAAACTGAATTTTAGATACAAAAGCCCTAGGAACATATTGAAGTAACTAGATAAGATACGAGAAAACACGGATTGCAAGTTCATACCCGTCATGGCCATTATACCCCTTTCACAACTTTACAGACTTTGAAGAAAACACAATTTCCCCGGGAGGTATTGGGTTGGGTGGAGAGGAATGGTCTTTGATCTTCATTTTTGAGGAGACCCAACAAACACAAGTGTTTTCACTGTTAATGTACCCCCTTCCCATCACTCACAGGTTCACTTGGAAGAATGCTGGAGAAAGCAACTCTCGTGAAGTATATCGCCATTGTCTACCATTCCTGTCATTATGGACGATATGTGCGTAGATTTGAAGTCTTGAAAATCAGTAAAGACTGAAAAGTAAGTGTTTTCAGATACTTGAAAACTTTTGTATTTCAACCTGAAATAAAAACTGGGAAAATATATACTGAGTATTGAGTAAGCGTGACAGAACCAAAACAGCGGACTCACCGTCAGACTTTACAAATTTCTGCATAATAGAAAGCCGATGCTAATATATACCTTGGGTTTATATTTTACACAACTTAAAAGGTAAAACAGGGGATCAAAAGTTTGGAGAATTTATTCTCAATGTGGAACTGTCAGAGCGTCCTCGAGTTAAATATGCGAACATTGAGAAAGGTTGAAAGATGTCACTTCAACGGCTCGTACAGCACAATGAAGGCCACCGGCGATTGGGGCTAAAACTCACTTCTTAAACCAGGGGTCAATTACTTTAACAGAAATACTAATCCATGGGATTGGGTGTCTACACTGTCTATATTGATCTACCCACGATGGCAGGAATTTATGAGGCTCGAAAGAAAGAAACATAAAGTTTAAATCTAGTACAAAGGTAAGGCGTTGAGTCCCTTGTTGCAAAGGAACTAACAAAACTAGGGTTTATAATTAAAAAGTTCATGGCCAAGTAAAAAATGGCATATATAAAATCCGTATAAAAATTAGGGCGCCCTCTTTTGGTAGTTTATCTCGAATTAAAGGTAAATGAAAATGGAAAAGAGTTCAAAGGCATGGACACCAAACCAAAAACGTAAAAAAAAAAAAAAACGAAAGGCCAAAGGTCAAATAAAAACCTTTACATCATTTGCTCAAGATCGTAGTTCCCTCTTTGTTGTAAATTTTATAAATACAACGGACAAGAATATTCAGTGTACATCATACAGTGAAACGCACTTTAAACGAATTTCCTCTTCTCTAAATGCAAACAACGGCAAACTATATGAGTACAAAAATTAAATTGAATTAACATTATCAGTGACCTCGAAGAAGATATTCTTTGTGTGATTTTATTTGCGTTTGATTGAACGGCTCCCTCTACTTGAATTTCTCTGTCTCTAAGAGGAGGATGTCATCGACTTAAAAATTAAAGTTTAAATTTACGTGTCCGGTGGAATGAGCTTAGCCGGGAAGAACATTTTTCCACCACACAACTCCACTACCCTGGGAAAATTCATATTTCTTTTAAATCGATGAAGGGTATTGTGAGGGGTAATGTGCCATGCTGAGTCCGCTCACAGCGATATGTCCCCAGACAGCCAGAGCCCATGTCCCTAAATCCGTTCTGTGTGATAACTCGACAACGCACTGCAGTACGCAAAAAGTAACTTCAGGCTTCAAATCAGAGTGGTCGATTTAGTTGAAAACATATTTACATGGCCTTCCGACAGAATTCCTGTTTTTACCCAATTAAAATCAAATGCTCACTTCCTTTCCCCGTAAGGGTTTGAAGGATCTACATGGGTTCTCTCCCCGATTGGCTTCAAACATTTACCATGTGGTCAATGAGACCCCTGATTTCAGAACTGGCAATTTTAGTTACAACTGCCTGTAATAGTAAGATTCTAGGGATCAAAAGAGGCCATCAGTCTTTCATATTGTCTTGATGTAGTATACTAGTTTCTCATGAATATACAAATCGCTGCAAAAACAGAACCTCTGGGTATAGACCTTATGCACTGTGGTCGGGCGACGTCATTTTGGTGGCAAAACAGTGAAGTACAATGCACGCAAGACGCACGCACGCTTAGTATATCCATGCGCGTATCCGACAGGTGCACAAATCAGCTGTCTGCATTTGTTCACGGACTTCTTATATACATGGACAGAGCATATTGCACTAATGTCCTACGCGTAAATTGTCGCCACCGTACGCACGCGAAGAGGCTTACCAATATGGCTGTCTGCTATAGCCGTGTGTGTAAAAGTTTGGACTTGCTCAAGTGGCTCGTATCGACAGATTGTGTGAGAAACTTGTAATATTTTAGAAAGAATGCAAGCTCAGGTCGTATTCAACATATAGAATGAAGGACTGTGATATTGTTCTTCCATTCATGTTTATATTTTGTCTAAAATGTTGCAGATTCATCGTCAAATTGGTGAAATGGTGGCAACCCGGCGGCCATCTTGGTAAGCCTAAATTTGTTCGAACGGTGGCGACCGTATTGGGCACGTTATTTTCTGTCCATGTATATGGGAAGTCCGTGGCATTTGTTGGTGTAAGTTGCAATGATACACCTTTGTCTCAGGGGCGCACTTTCTGTTGCATAACGTCCATATGAAAACGTTATCTACTTAAATTGCTCATAAACTCTTTATAAAGGAGCTATACAAGAACAGATGATTTTTAAAATGAATAAAACACCTATCTGTTATTTGTCTACGACTTTTTATATTTCCTTTCATGTCCAGAAACTTTAATACAACATCCCACCAACCCACGGAGGACTTGAATGAACAAACGCTCGTAACTGGTAATGGGTACTGTGTGTATGTATTACCCTTGTCAGTTTTATGCCCATGTACTTCCCCTTTTGTATTAACTTTCACATTAAAACTAGTGGGAAGTGTCTTTTTTTTGACAAAAATAAATAAATAAAACACTAAGCAAGGGCGCTGTTACCGGGGATCAACGCATACATTCAAATTTTAGTTGTTAAAGATACATCCAGGGGCGGCGCCACAGGGGGGGCAGGGCAGGCATTTGCCCCCCCCTATGGTTTTTGACCCAAAAAATAAAATCGTCTAAATAACGTTTTATGACACATAATTTTTGTAGGGGGTGAGGTGAGGTGTAACAGTATCATGGAATAAAGCATTGTGATACATTATCGGTCGCATATAGGACATTTTCTGTGTAAATCCTAGAAAATTTTGCGCGCTTCGCGCGCGTTGTCTTCTCTGTCTAACTCATTGTACATCCGCCCCATACTGCAATAGTCCTTCGTGCAAATATTTGGAATGTTCGAGTATACACGCATTCGTCATTTGCTATACAGCCTATCTTCATCCACCTCAGAGCTTACACTTAGGCCTCTTCTACATCCCAGAAGAGCCATGATTGAATTTCTCTCTGAGTTTTTTTTTTTTCTTTTGCCGTTTAAGGGTTAATACCTAGTAGCGTAAACAATAGGGGGCCAAAATACAGTGCATCCCCTGGCGAGATTCTGTGAAAATTGCTGTCTATTTGAAAACAAGCAAAAAATAGTATTCAACACTAAACTGACTGATTTGAGTGATTAAAAGTTAATTCAAATCCGTATTTGACCGACGTATTTATCAATATTCTGTAAATTCTCGGACTACGCGCGAATGTGGTATCTATTACGAATTCCATGGCTACCTTCACGATCGTGGCTCACGGAGAAGTAGGCCTACATCATATTTTAGTGTGTAAATCCAGTACGCATGGACCTAGCAGCTCTAGTTGTACACTTGCCCTACACATGCAGTGACATGACTCTGTAGTGCAGTATCGTATCCATCCAGGGGAGGGGGGGGGGGTAGGATTTTCACTTCCGTGTACATTGTTCAATCATGTCACAACAATCACAAAATGGTTAAATTGTTACGCAGGGAAGGTTATACCAGAGGAAGAGTAACAGTTCCGTGAAAGTGGGAAAATATATATATAAGACGTGTAACATATCTAGATGTCTTCAGTGCAATTTGAAAGATCTGGGAAGGGCCATTTCTTGCGATTTGAGAGCTGTTTTGGCAAAAATTTTATCGGCGCAGTCCGCGCCAGCCAAAGAAATCATGCCACATATCAAGATGGCTTCAGTGCAATTTGAAAGGTCTGAGAAGGACCATTTAATTGCGATATAGAAGCCATTTTGGTAACTTTTAAACGGTACGCTCCGTGCCAACCTTATGTGGCGCTCCGCTTCTATACCAACGCAACCAAACGCCGTTCACACGCTCATGCCTGTCAGTCGTCACGTATCAAGTATCGTACGGTTCAAAACTGCCTCCAAGATACCGAGAAGTGCCATTTCATGCAGTCTGGGGATCTGCAGGGCGAAAATTCTCTTGTACGCTTCGCACCAAACTATGATGGCACTCCGCTTCGATGGCAACTTCCATTCTGTGCCCCTCCCCCAATAGCCAACACAAATCGCCGCCCTTGCCCGTTTTTTGTGTGATCGTCGACAAAAAGTGCAACAAAGTTGGAAAACTGTAGTCGGCCAAAAGTATAAAGAACGTTGGATTACTTACCAAGAAACTAGATTTCTCGAGAAAAAATATGAGTTCAAAAGATGCAAAATATTGTACCAGATTGCGTCTAAGGCTTCCCGGTAGTCGAAAAATCTTTCACATCCCCTCCCCTTAACCCCTCCCTCAGAACCGTGATCACTCATCTCATGCCTGGGGCGGATGCAGGGGGAAGGATGTAGTAGCACTCAAAAAATTCAAGAAAAAACGGCAAAAACGTTTGTTAAGCTATAGTATGAGGAGGGGACAGGATGCAAGTACGCTGC
Source organism: Holothuria leucospilota (assembly GCA_029531755.1). NCBI lineage: Eukaryota > Metazoa > Echinodermata > Holothuroidea > Aspidochirotida > Holothuriidae > Holothuria > Holothuria leucospilota. The sequence goes on from CM055961.1 coordinate 46,368,358, forward strand.
ATCTTCGGTCTATGTCCGTCCCCTATACATTTCTTTGCCTGTATGTGTTCGTTTCTTCAGTTAAACGTAAGTTACCTATCCGTTCATTATCAGTTCTATTCCTTTACGCTTCCGTTACTTATGCGTTAGTGTCCGTCGAACATTCGGTACAGGTACTGTACTTCTACGTTTCATCCGTTTGTTGTCCGGTAATGATCCGGTGAGCAAATAGCAATCACCGGAGACGAGAAAATTACAAAACGGAAGCTTAACGGATAAGTAACGAATACGTAAGGGGGACCTTTTTCGGTCTACGTCCGGTCCAAGTTTTGTACATGTTCAAAATCTCTCGCCGTTCATACCGGACGTTCCCGGTCATGAAACGAAGTCGGAGGAGGAGAACAGGAGACTAAACGGATACTAACGTACATCAACGGAGTGCCTTTTTGGGTCTCCGTTTCCTCTCCGTTATGGCAATCCGGTGAGGTGTGACAGGCGCTTAAAGACTGACATGTGTTATGGTACGGTATCTCCCTCCCTCCTCCCTCTCCCTCCCTGGTGACGCCATCCCAACCAATTATTTAAGTCCAAATTTTACATAAATAATACTGCATAAAATAAATTTCAATCAGTTTTGTCTCTTATCCCATACATGCACGTTAACTTTCAGTTTAGGAGTTTAAAGTGGACCTAAAGTGTAGAATTATAAGAATATATATTTTAGACGTTGGAAACGAATTTCACTCATCCAACTCTCATTTTCATAGCTCACCCTGTTGCTGAGATATGAAAAGTTAAAATTTATTCACTTTATTTGAAATAGTCGATTGCGCAATAATTTGTAATGATCTTCTTGTAAAACTCACATTACTTGCTTTTGTTTCCTTTTTAAATTGAATAAGGTTTATATAACCTTGCAAAAATTACTGTTGTACGGAGAGGTTTTGTATAGTCAATTCACCCTATAACAGTGAGAAAGTGATTACATTTTGGCACAAGGTGCAGAGGCTTTCGAAAAATAAAGGAAACAAAGAATGTAATTTGAGTAGTACAAGAATGACATTACAAATTATTGCGCCATCTACCATTTTAAATTGAATAAGCACCAACATTTTATATATCTCAGCTCAGGAATTCCTGTCAAGATGGCAGTTAGACCATTTGGATTCATTTTTCAGGCTTTGTAACATATGTTTTTTAATTTTTAGCCTTTAGGTACACTCTAAATTTAGCTAAAATTTGGCAGTTCTTTGTAGACAAAAAAAAATGCATTTTCTTTGCGCGTTTCTTTCAATATAAAAAGTTGATTTAACTGTATTTTCAAAGCAAAGTGAACTCAAAGCAAGCTGGAGTGATTTCACATTCTCACATTGATGAGCAGTTCTCCCTTTTCTTTGCCTTTCAATCGTTTTGACTAACAGACCCTTAAGGGTGCAATTTGCAAAAGTTCAATATATCCTATGCATATTACGTAATGATACCATATACGATTATGAAGGACACTAAATCGGATTTAAATTTAACGATATACATAAATCAGTCTATTAATGTGAGGAAATGACGTCACTCCTGTTTGCGTAAAGTTTACTTTAGCTTGCAAATTTTGTTACATTATTGGTTCAAAAACTCGAAAAACTATAGGTAGGAATGTAATGTTATCTCATAAGAGTTATGATTCCTCTCCCTTTTATAAAATTCAATTTTGCGTATAACTCTTCCTCAGTGATTCGGCTTTTCTATAAGCAAGAAAAAAAATCACATAATGAGGATTAATTTTTTTCTCATTAATTAAGAAATTGCAGACATCAGATCCATATTTCAAGGATGAATACATACAGTTTGGAACACTCGGGAAGTGCCGTTTCCGGCCATCTGGAGGGTTTGCAAAGTCAAAAATTTTCTTGAACGCTCCGCGCCAACTGATGGTGGCGCTCCGTTTAGAAATATGTATTACCATTTTTCATAGATTTATTTTTTCTCCTTAATTGAGATATTGCAGACATATGATCCATATTTCAAGGCTGGGTACATGCAGCTTAGAACACTCGGGAAGTGCCATTTCCTGCCATCTGGAGGTTTTGTGAAGCCAAAAATTTTCTTGCACGCTCCGCGCCAACCAATGGTGGCGCTCCGCTTAGATAGTCTTGCTGCACTCAGCCCCCCCCCCCCCAATATTTTTTTTCGTTCCGCCGCGTCTGCTGCATAGTTGAAGCGTCTCATTCAGTGAGGGCCGATTTTCACTGACAGACAAACAAACCTTTTCACAGTTCGTATTTATTTTAGAAAAAAAAAACGCCAAAATTGCAGGTTCTGACAGGGGGGGGGGGGCTAGGGTGAGGCTCGGAAGTCTTCAATGCCTGCACCCCTCCAAACAATAAAGCTGGGTCCGACCCAGCATGCCTTGCCCCCCTATCGATAAACCCTGGCGCCGCCCCTGGATACATCCCTACTCCATAATTTCTGTAAGTATTGTTCTTTAAATGTTGTTTAAAAGGTAACAGAAGAGTTAATAGTTTCATGATCTGAGAAGGAGGCCTAAATGTTCCCCATTTTCTGGCCTCAATTTTGTTTCTAAAACTCATTGTCACAACAATACTGAATCATGTTTTCTTTGTAAAAATGCAGCAAAGATGTTCAAGATACCCATTTCGATTGATTTTTATTTAAAATGTGTGAAATCCACACTGCAAATGTAAAGATGAAATTTCCCATTTTGTACAGGGTCTTCCGCGTATGGGATATTTTAGTCCATAAAGCAGCAATTTAGACCCTTGGATGAATAAGAGATCATAATTCTTTTGTAATATGACCTCGTTAATCAAATCTCTAACATCTTTTTTGTTATCTATTGTTGTGAAGAAATAAGCATTTAAGCAAAAACGTTTAATTCGAAATAGACTCATGCCTTTTCGTGGTGTTTGCATTTAACTTAACAAGGTATGGATTTGCAAATAGCGCCATCGTAGGCTTTCTCGTTTTTCCTCTATTCATATCTTTGCGACTGTTTGATGATCCACCTTAGTGTGAGGGCACAATTTTGCTGGCCAAACTTCATTTTTCGCTCAAATCAATTAAAAAGTTTACGTAAGATAAGAAGACATTTTTCTCGCAAGTGGGGACTGCTGTTGGAAGGTGATAATGACTTTGGATTATAATATTTAATGTCATTTTTATTAAATTTATGAGTAAAATACTAAAATGAAGCTACCTTGTATAGAACTGGGTTATAGACTGAAAATTTGTTGTAGTAATGTATAAAAACGTTATACATCTAGCACTATAAAATTTACGATATTTATCATCCAGCCCCCTGTGGGCTGGGGGTTGTAGAATATGTCCACGGTATTCCCCCTTGTCGTAAGAGGCAACTAAAGGGGAGGACTTACACCGTATTTGAACTGAATTTGAAACCGAACTTGAACTAGGGTGGTTTCCTTTGTCCCGTTTAACTCAAGATGATGTTTTTCACCGAGGAAGAATATGATGGAAAAGTGTAATGATACCTTCCATTTTCTACATTTTTGCATGATAAGAATACTGTGTAACCCTTTATTCTTGCGTAGACTATTTTCGTGAAGTACTAAGAAATATCATTAAGCCTATATCTATTTAAAGGCAATAGGCCTGTAGGCAGTCGCCTCAAAATTTGCTTTGAAAAATCAGCAAACTCTTGCAAATCTCCTCTTATTGCATTACAAGCACCTCTGAATATGTTTTGAACAGAACTATTACAAACAATAGATAAAGCAAGGAGAAATCAGGGAGTTGATTCTCCTTGAATTTCACAATTCACTAACAAAAATATTGTCACATGATCAAAATAGGCCAGTCATGAACTAGAGTGACGGGGCATACTCACTCTGATTGGGGTGACTGCATTTTCCCTTTAAGAACTCGATCATAGAGAGTACTTCTATGGTCTGATTGTAAGACTTCTTGGCGCACTTGACTCGGGTGACTATTTTTTGCCACTTCATATACCTTTATACCTTTGTAGTATAGTCAACATATTTTTTATGCGTTTAAATGTTTACACACCCAATCATAGTCCCAACTGTTCGGATTCCAGACTTTCGATTACCACAATAAAGAGTGCATTTCGTTATTACAAGTTTGCTCGCAAGTGGATTTTTTTCTAAAGTTCGCAGACAACCGAAGGGGGATGCATGAAAACCAAACAAACTTTCCTCCAAAACTGAGTACCTCCCCCTTCCCCCTGGAAGTTACACCAAACTAAACGTGATCAAATTGAACTGCTCAGCTTTTAGACCCCTGCACCATGGGTTTGTCATGTGCGACTCCGTTCTAGAAAAGTTAGGGAAAATGCAGGCCCACATGATTTAACGTCAAATAGGCCGAGAAGGGATCTAGTCAGATATCGGATTAAATGTTCTGGTCGGACTTGCCTTCCATCTCGACTGCTATACCACATACCAGGGAGTTGTTATTTGTACCAGGGAGTTGTTATTCGGAAGGAGATACATCGCTTTGAAGTGAAGTTTACACCGCCAAGATCACGCAGTAATCTGTCTCTTGTATCCTTCTTGGCATTTCTATAAGACTTACACTGGATTACGTAATTCAAACAAAGGGGATTTGTCGTCTGCTACATCAACAGTAAAACTGAGGGTTTGTCGCTACTGCCATAGCATTGCCAGTCGCTGGAAAATTAAAAATTATTGCATCTTTGGACGCTCGAGGACACGGATCAGATTATACCAGTAAGGGTTTATGTAAAAATCTGAATCTGATTGTATACCCTGTTGTTTCAGGAAGCTTCCGGAAACTTTCCAAATTGTTGCGACAAACTTTAGACTTCTGCCTCTGCAGCTCATTTGCATGACGTTCTTCTTTAGGAAGGGGCAGACCTCATTGGTTTATTTCAATGAAACAGTCGTTTCGAGTTTTGTAGCACCTGCCCCTAAATTGGTGGCGGCGTAAACCTACTCATCAAAGCATTGTCCAGGGTAAGCCAATTGTGATAGGATTACTAGACTTGAATGATGTTGCTAACATATCGATGTCACGTTGAAGTGAACGAATAAAAGAAAGAATTCCCCATCAACGGAATAAGTAGCTTATCATTAATAATCTCCTCGGTATTTAGTGGATCGTAGCGTATTAGCATAAATTAAACTTTCCATTAAACCTCCTTCCGAATAACAACTCCCTACACATACTAAAGCAATTAAGCTACGTTTTGAGGGCGGGAAACAATTTTGATTTACAACGGGAAAAAATCATTAACTGTGCATCATTACCAAACTAGCAGAAACCCTTTCACTTTGTAAGTTTAGAACAAGAAGAAACATGCTTTCCTCTGTCTGTGGTATATGCATAAAAGTAAACTGGGCTGGAAGGTCCTGTGATAGCCTTCTAAGGCAATGGTAAGAGTGGTGCTGTGTGGATGGCCAACTCAATGATTGGTTTGCGGGAGATAAAACCTTTCATCGATCTTCCAATTTTTGGTCAACAGAAGTTATATTTTGCTGATTGTATGAAAATGACTCTGTCATCATTACTTTACAGAAAGGATTTCTTGCGTCGCACCATGGCTACACTCTTTTCCGATCGTATTGCAATCACACAGTGAGCAACATATGCATAGACGTGTTGGGAGACGTAACATGCATGTCCAACACAGATCACCACCCTTACTTGTTAGCCATATAATATCTTTGTATTTTACTCAGTTCTTCACGACGGCTGAAAACCACTTCAACCTGCATGACTGCGCCCGGTTTAATGATGGGGGGGGGGGGGAGGGTGGGCTCACCACAGATGATGTCGTGGAGTCCCACCCCGGATAAACAGAAACGGTCGGTATAAATTTTTGCATCGCATTCGAATAGCCGGGTGAACTTCGTGTCCCTTATGAAGGGGGGAGCCCTCACATTACAGCATCAAAGGTACGTGCATCTACAGCAGTGAATCTGCAGAGGAACATATGCCAGGAATATTTAGGGCACTGGCACTCATGTCAATTGTTGGGTTAAAGGATGCCTTCAAATTACAAATATATACAATTCTTGCATTTTCTTCAGCAATAAATTAAAAAGGCATCTAAAAGTGCATCTACAGCTAGCAGTGGATCTGCAGAGGAACATGCCAGGAGTATTTAGGGCACTGGCACTCATGTCAATTGTTGGGTTAAAGGATGCCTTCAAATTACAATACAATTCTTGCATTTTCTTCAGCAATAAATTAAAAAGGGCATCTAAAGGTGCATCTACAGCAGTGGATCTGCAGAGGAACATATGCCAGGAGTATTTAGGGCACTGGCACTCATGTCAATTGTTGGGCTAAAGCTGCCTTCAAATTACAAATATATACAATTCTTGCATTTTCTTCAGCAATAAATTAAAAAGGGCATCTAGAGCACCCATGAGACCCTTGTATACCCTGCACAGGGCATGCTGGTTAAAAATTCTGGTGTAAAGTGTTAAAGAAATTTTCATGCAAGTACTCCTTATGGCCAGAGGTACAGTAACATCACTAACTTACAGTATGATCCCCTGCAGTGTGTTGTTGGATGTATGTTGAAAAGTATAGTAAGTATTTGAATGTAAGTATATTGAAAACTGGAAGTGGAACTCAGGATTTTAGGAGAATGCATGTGAAAGGAATGGTGGCCCTGAGGCAATCATATGTGAGAGGGCCCCAGTTCCAAATGGTTGAAAACCCTTGCTAACAGAAAAATTAAAACTTTAACAACTATCAACACAGCTACAAGCAACAAGAGGATCATATGTTAAAATGCATAAGGTTAAATTATCCAATCGGAAATTCTCCGGCTCTCCAAATGTGACTTCTGTTTGGATACAATATATTCATGCTCTTGTTGATTGGGCTTTCTTGCTATGGATGTTTCTTTTTTAAAAGAAATTCACGGTCCAAATGATATCTAATCAGATCTAAAATATGCTTTACTACAGTGGTAAAATTATTAACCTCACAGAAACTAAATTACAACCTGAAGGGTGGGGGAGGATTGTGCTACTGTATGCAGTAGCATGCTTAATGAATTATCTGCCATGAAAAGTCTATATGAAATATTACATATCTAACCCAATGAGCTGCAAATTGTTGGTGGGTCTGCTGTTTTTGAGAAAAATTGGAAAGACTGAAGGCTCAATTGGAATTAAATGGCCTACTGTACTTTATCTTGCCCACAAGCACTCCCCATAAAGACTGAAACAATTTCACATCAGGGAGACCCTGTTGTCCCGTGGTCAACCTGGTGACACCCCTTGAGGCACTAGTGAATCATGCCCTTGCTAATTGTCATTAATTAAAGGTAGATACAGTAGGGCATGCTGTACGTACAGTAGATAAAATGCTGTTATCCCACCTAGCTCTCCAGGGACTGAGGAGCCATTTCTGAAGTTGGGAAGGGGAAAGCTAGGGGGTGGGGGTAATCAATGAAGCAGCCTAATATGTTCAAGAAAATACTGAAAGCGTACACACACAGCTCAAAATGACAATTGCAGTTTAATGCAATCTCTGCTGAATTGCAGTATTTCCCATACAAGCCCAAAATTGTTAACATTTTATCCATATGTTTTTAGTAAAATTACAGGAGTAGTCTTCTCCTGAAAAAAAAAGGACACAAGCAGTTAATGGGTTGATTGTAGACAGCAGCTAGCTGCTGCTGATGGGTGCTTGGATATATATTACAAACTATGACCTGGGTTTCCAAATGTCGACAAAACCAAAAATGCTTAACCAATTCTGGAAACATTTCATAAATCAACAATAAAAATGTTAATTGTGCAAACATTTCAAGCAAATGACCTTGCGGTACATTTATTGAATGTCTCCACAAGGCAAAAAAGAGTGAGGGAGACAAACCGTTATAGCAGTCTGAAAAATGGTAGCTGGATACACACATAAACACAGCGATACACTGATGTCTCCATAAGGCTGACCTTATGGAGACAAATACAAAAGTGTGGAAATAATGCATAAATCACACTAAAAATATTGTATTAATAAAAGAAATCACTCAAAAATCACAAAATGCAGACTTCAGAAGTATAGTTTGCTACAAAATGCTGTTTGCAGCAAATTTAGAAGGCTTTTCCTTGTGGAGACATCCAAAATGTCTCCACAGTGAAACAGGTCTCCACAAGGCTTCTCTGTGATATGTTATCGTCTCCACAGGGCTACTGTCGTAAGTGCACGCACGCACACATACACACACACACACCCACACATACATACACACACACGCCATCATGAATGCATAGGTTTCTCTTATCATCGAAACCAAAAATCAGTGCTTTGTATAAAGTGTGAATGTGTCATCATTTTATCTTTCCGTCCCGTCGCGTTTTTAAGTTTCTTTCCCAGGGCAACATGTAAATGAGAATTGAACTTTTCTTTGCTGCTAACTATTGAGTGTGACCTACTTGTATATAAAACAAAGAACTGTAGTATTATGCGTAAAACTTAGGAAAATATTGAAGTAAGAACTATCAATTTCCGTCCCGTCACGCTACAGGTAGTTTTGGATCTGACCCAAACCTTCTTGACATATATATATTGTAAATCCTTCTAGTATAGGTGACCAGACGTCCCCAATTTTCGGGGGCAGTCCCCAATTCCAGTGTTCCCACCCTGATGAACAAGTGTCCCTGAAAATGTCCCCAATATAAAAAATGTCCCTGAACTTTGAAATTTCCCAAGATATTAATAATAATGTAAAATTATTTTTTGTTAAATGTGTAGCTTACTTTGTACCTTGCGCAAACTTCAGATGAAAGCTGAATCTGAGATAATGTATCGTAGCAGCAATGTACAAAGAACATATAAACAAAACTAACTCTGTCAAAGTTGAAAATATCTCACCATTTTGCATCTAGGCTCCTTGAAAAAGGCAAAAAAAAATTTCAAGGGAGAGGGAGGTGTCCCCTCCCTTTAAACCAGGGGTCAGCAAACTAGGGGTCTCGACCCTTTTGAGGGTCACGAAAATATTTTGGAGGGTCACGAAAAGGATTCAAATAATTGTCAAATTTTTCATTAAAAATAAGCAATGGGAGTTATTCTAATCTAAGAACCAGTGATTTGCTTTATTAACACTGCAAAACCAAGTAAAATCAAACTCCTTTCACTGACCCATCAATCTGAGGGACACCAAGATAATCCAGAGTCAAAAATTGGGGCCACCAAGCAAAAAAGTTTGGAGACCCCTGCCTTAATATAGACCCCTCTCCCAGGCCGGTGAAGCTCCTACATTGATGTCCCTGATTTAAATCCCAAAAATATGGTCACCTTATTTGAGTAGTAGGGTTATCATTGTAATTATATGAACTGAGATTAACTTACTATTATTGCTGTGACTGATGGAATGTTAATTAACTAGAACAATGCCTCTTTCAGTATCCAATACATAATACAGTAGTATTTGTTTGTGTCCTTTGCAGTACATCCCCTGGTACAATGCAGAGCCACAAAAAATCCTGATAAGTATACACTTAAAGACAGACAATCATCACCCCAAAGTATATTTTTAGTGTATGTATATCAAAATTCTCAGTTGGTGACTGCTCTTTGATTGACATCAAAGTTTGAAAATTTGAAAGATGCAGAGTAGCTCACATTCCACACAAGGCAGAGAGAGTACTTTTATTACATTTTATAGCCTTGTATACTCACCAGGACATGGCCTTAAGCAATAAAACAGGTTTATTCTTGCACAAGGAAGAGCCTCATACAGTTATGGGAGGAGCTAGAAGATGCATAGTTGGGAGAATTGGAACTGTCTGGGATCATGAAAATTCCCCTTTAAAATACCATTGTCATTGTGTCTTTCCTATATTACGCAGGAAAACTTGACTCAACCTTCAACCCCCTCCTCAAATTTACTGTCCCTGGCCACCCTACCATCTCTCACAAGCAATTAATTGCCTGGCCATTCCATGTCAATTAAATCATATGCAGTTTTTTGATTGACTCCACAAATTGCCCAGACGAAAATAAAGCAGGAAATCCCCGGAATTCCCTGGAAAAAAAGGCTAGAATTGGCAGGAATCTATCCAGGGAAATCCGAGGTTTTCCTGTCGGTAATTCGGACAAGAAAAGCTGGGTTAAGCCTGGATTTTGTACCAAAAAATGAGCCTGGTAAAGGCTGGACAACCTAGGAATGTAATCCCCGGAATACCCCGGAAATGCCAGGTGTATGTGCAAGATGTGATACTGTACAGAAGCATGGAAAAGCCAGGAAAAGGCAGGTAATACATTCCCAGGAATACCCCGGAAATGCCAGGTGTCCATGTGCCTCAGTATGGAGCCTGGAAAAGCCAGGTTAATCATACACAGGAATACCCTGGAAAAGCTGGGTGTCTATGCATGGGTATATAAGGAGCCTGGAAAAGCCAGGATAATGTACAAGGACCCAGGTGTTTGTGTAAGGAACCAGGAAAAGGCAGGAAAAGCCAGGCATTTATTAACTGAGGCTAAATAGGTGGCAGACTGTTACCTCCCCCCCCCCTTCCTGCAGAGTCAGCTAGGAGGAACCTCATATGCAAATCCATGTACAGATTACCTTTAACAGTCTTAAAATAATACACATAACATAAGATAGCCTTTGTAGGTACATTTTTACCCAAACTATATTCCCACTCAAGAAACTAGCAGTGTGTCTTTCAGGACAATTTGCCCCAAACACCCACAACATGCATACTCTGAATACTGACAGGAACACCTGACAACATGCACCTTTAATATTAATTCCAAACAATTTATTGAAAGACAAAGCCTCAGAGAAATATTACATTGTACATGAGTTTTTACATTAAAAATTACAATTAGTTTACATCATTGTCAGGTGGCATTTGTGACGGTCATGTAGGAAAGAGAAACAAGAAGAGCATATGCTGCTGAAGCTCAGCTAATTTAACCTGCAGTGATATTTCATTACATTAGTTTTGTGTACAACATTCTTCAGTTGCTGAAAGTTGGGTTTCTCCAACAACCAACACTAATTTAATCCTTAAAGCATCATGTTCTGTTAAAATGCATGCAAGTAGTTTAACATTCCTGTCAGAAAGTTGTGTACATTGTACAGATCATTTAAATGTTTTGGTAACTATCAATACTGACCTTACATAATCTTGCAGCAAGATCTAAGTAGGTAAGGATTATGTAAGACTTTAGTAGACAAGAATAACATAAAGAATAGGCAAGGATCATGTAAGACAGAACATGCAGGCAAGGATCATGTAAGAACTTCTATGCAAAAAATCTTACATGCATCCTTACACTTTTAGACTTGCTCAAATCCATGCCTATATACGCATGGAAACTAACTGCTCATGCATCTACTCTTACATAATAAAGGCAATCTGGTTTTTTCTCCTTCCAGATCACATACACATGAGCTATGTTTCTATAACAGACTATCTTGCCAGATCATTTTTGTGAATATCTTTACACTCTCCTTGCCACCCTGAATCATTTACTGATGATTTTCACCTATGTTAAGCTTCGTTTTGTATACATGTACATCACCTACAATCATTTATTGCCCACTAAATCTCTTATAACCCAAACTTTGTCTTAGTAAACCTAATATTATCCTCTTGCCAGCTTTGTCTCAAATAAGCCTTGCATACTTGTTATGGACTTTAATTTGCTTGCTGATATGGTCATCTGTAATGTCTAGTGTACGACAATCCTCTTTTTAACTGAATTGTTCTTCCAAACCTGACATTCTTTCTTAAAAAATCTTCCTTGCAATTCTGTGTCACTGATTCCTTATGCTTGCCGTGCTCTGCACTCAATCCTTCACCATCAAGATTCACAGGCTGTGCCATATGGTTAACCTTGCATTTAACTTGCCTGCTGCAAATATATAAAGAAATTGAGAATGAATACATACGCACAAAAGAAAACTAGATTTTCAAATGCTCAGTAATTCAAAGTTATTACTATGAAAATGTGTAGATCTATTACACAGATATGAAGAAAGGTGATCTTGTAAAACAGGGCATGCAAAAATTACAATGAGAAACACACCTGTATTCAGTTTTGAGCTTTACAAGACTATTTTGCTCCTCACATACCTTCTATTGACATATCTATACCATTACTGCCTGCAATAACCATATGGCAAAAAAACTAATAATACCATGGCCCCTACCAACTGAGGGCACCTAGAACCTTAGATTTTCCTCACACCTTCTGAAACTTGTCTGGTGAAAACCTATTCCACTAACCAGTGAGTTTGGGGGAATTTGATGAGATGAGCATAATTAAATCTGGGACAAACACTGCAGACCTATTGTTCTAGGTGGCTTCTTACATGATAACCAATGTACCGTACTAGATTATTTATAATTTTGGGGATGTTATTGCAATTACAAAAGCTTACCATTGAATAAAATTTTTGGTATATTCCGGATTGTTGTTTGGTATCCCAAATTAGGGTCTTTACTCTGAAGGATTGTTATTCTAAAGGGTCGTTTTTCCGAAATGAGGATAAGAGTTGTCACTCCTTATTAGGACATTATTCCAAAGGGTTGTTATTTGGAATTGAACATAAGGGTCCTATCCCGAAGTTAGTTATTCCGAAAAGAGAGAGTAGTACAATTCAGACGGGGCCTCTCTGCCTTCAGCTCCCTCTTTTTCCGCACCACTTTCTGTGAGATGGCCTCAGAGCTGCTGCATAATATTCATCAGGCTTCGACAAATCCCCCGCCCGACAGTCTGGGACAAGTAAAAAGTTACTCGGGCAAGTGCATTGTTCAATCTCATAGCCCGCCGGGCAAGTACTTATGAAGTCTACTCCACAAAGGAGTTTAAAGGCATATTAAAAGTGGACAAGTAGATATTCATGCGGACAAGTAGACTAAGAGAACAGCTTGCCCGATGGACAAGTAGTGAAAAAAGAATTTGTTGAAGCCTGATATTCATGCTTATTTTGAATACCAGATCCCAGGAAATAACATTTACATCATGCCTTATTTTCATCATGTTTTTTCCCCTAGAACCTCAACCCCTTCACCTATTGACATTTGGCGCCCACTGGTGCAAACTTTTGTGCTAGTTGAGTTACTGTACCCACCGCCCTCCTCCCCACTTGTGAAATCCTGGAATCATCCCTGCTAAGGATTTTCAAACCAATTAACTTAGAAGGCGCAAACTCTTGAACTTAGGGGACCTTTTTTTAACTTATGGTTTGAACTTAACCTAAGTTCATAAGCAACCGTTTTATTTTATTTAACCGAGCGGAAAGAAAAGTGAACGTAGGGGACACCGAAAAACAACATTGAGGATGTCACTGGGAATGCTACTGCCGACCCCTTTTAATTAAACAACCCTTATTTCTAATTTCCAATAAGGACCCTTCAGAGTAGCTGTCCTAATGTTATATTTTGGAATAACAACCCTTCAGGGTAACAACTCTTCTGAATAATGACACCATCTTTTAGACACACAGATCCAGCCAACATGTTGCCAAAAGTCTCCAAAATGCAAGACAAACTCTAGGAGAAAGTCACAAATTTCAAGAAAAGTGAGGAAATAATTCTTTCTTGCAATTGGCACCCCAGAGAGTTCCAGGATGAGCACAATGGTACACACGTGTGGTGCTCTGTTTTCTGTGGATGTGTAATTATATTCTCAGTCAGCGTGTGAAAAGGAAATTCCAGAATCCTGTTGTATTTAGTGGAATTGATGATGTCACAAGAGCTCCAAAAGTAGAGTACGGTAAAAATTACAAAAGCTTCCTATAGTAAGCTAGAAAGTTGCTTGTTGACTCTTTCCAAAGAATAATGTCTGTGCAACCTGCTGAAATTTCAGTACTGGACAATAAACAGGGTTGTAAGACTAACTGTGATATGCACAAGACCAATATGAGAGTGGCTAATAAATCTGGAGTAACACGTTGATTGTGACCTGCATGCTTTTGTGTTTATCAAAAAACTGTGACTAATATTTAGCTGTCCTGGCCAGTGAAACATCTTTTAATGCCCACATCATTAGATTTTAGTCCTGAACTTTTCCATGCAACTGCACTTTGGATTTGTATGTGGACACTTCTGTGCACCTCTAAAAATTTTGATGCTCCCCCAATGTATATTTTTGTTTCATCCTCTGACCTATGCTGATTGGAATGACATTTTTCAGCTTTTCATGTTCCTTATAATACAAGTCCACTAGACAAAAGGCTCACCGGACTAAGTTCACTACGTTGATCATTCCTAATAGATTTCAGTGTAATGGACATGCAGACTACTGGATCTTTGGTCTAATGGGCTTTTGCCCATAATTTGTGCATGCATGTTAACCATAAATGCATAAACCATAAAAGGTACCTGTTACATGGCCCCTCACCAACTTGGGTGGAAGCTGGTCTTCTCCAAGGGTACCAGACTTTAAAACAGACCAGGCCTGAAGAGTGAATATGTCTGCACTTCCACATGGGGCAAAGGAACCAAAGAGAGAAGTCCACTTTCAGTCACATAGGGACCGATCAATCCATCATATCTGTAGTTCAAAAAGATTTATAAAGCACAGTCAAGATGTAAAGATTCTGAACTTTAATATGGAATATGAAGCAGTGTTCGCGCTAAGGTGAATCCCGCACAAAAATAAATCTTATGCGGGAAAATCCCGCACACTTTTCTGCAGCTGAGATCGTAACTACAGTTTATCATATACAATTATAAATCCCTCCCAAAAAAAATTCTAGAGAGGGAATTCCCTCCCAGGTTCAATTCCTTAGTGCGAACACTGATATGAAGGCACTTAACTTTGGGATTATATTAAACACCTGACCACAAGAAATCAGGTTAGAAAATTCACGTTGTTGAGACCTTAAAATTAAGTAAAATTCTATAGCCTCTGCTCCAACAATGTGAGCCTATTCAGACTTCATAACCAAGTAAGCATAATTCCACTAGAGTAGAGACTGCATCATATGAGTCTTTGCAACTTTCTTCTGCCATTTTATTTGGCAAAGGTATTCTGCAGTAACTGTGCAAGTCCTACATTGCTGATAGTTGGCAAGGACCACTTTTGGAAATGATGCAGTTGGAAAGGGGGGGGGGGGAACGAAAGTGCCTAATACACTCTCCCAGAAACTCTGCCAGAGTAGTTATAAACTTCAGGGCATAAGAATGAAGCACCATTCTTTTACCTTCAAATACTATTTTGTAATGCATTAAACAGATCAGAATTCCAATTTGTAACGTTAATACAGTCACATCCAGAATCTGTTATAATGCACTGCATTTGAAGTTATTGTTTAAAGACATTTTTCAGGGGCTTTTCACAAGGGTCCCATGTGAAAGAGAAAAAAAATTCAGTTCATACCCTTTGAACCCTGCACTGTAGCAGTACTCTTTTCCGAACTCGAATTATCTAATATTAAAGACTACTTATTTTTGTCCAAAAATACCTCCAGTGCTCATCAAGGTCACAGAATGTTATGTTAACTGGGCACATTGCCTCAAATTTCTTTTGTTTTCCTTTATAACTGAATGCCCTGTTGTCCTTAAAATTTGATACTGTTGGAATGTTTGAATATCTTTCCATGTAGGTTTAGCATAAATCTACACCATATGTACGGCATAACAAACAAAGCTGCTAAATATTCCCTACCACACTGTCAATTTCATAAAGAAATTCAATGCTTTGTCAAATTAATATGTTGTGATGACATCACAGATTTCCCATAATGCACTTTATCTTGAGAAAAAATTGCATTTCTTTGAAAATTAGCATCTTCCAAACGCTCCAAGCTATTGAGATGCGGTTTTCACCTAAAAGAGAAAAATTTTCTGCATTTTTTGAAGTCATCGATTTTTCGTCACTGGCAAATTCCTGTAAGTTGGGAAGGGATTGGAAAATCTGGGGCTTAAACTCCTCCCCCTCACCCCCCCCCCCCCCAAAAAAAAAGAAAGAGTCACTGTGCTGTAAAGTGATGGGCCACTTAAAACTGCAGAGGCTTTTGCTTTTCTTCCGAAATTGAATTTTGTACTCACATCACCTCAGGAAATGTGAATCCTGCTTTGGTACAAGTTGTCATCATATATCCAAGTTGCTCCATCATATGGTAATAATTAACACACTCATAACATTTGTAGACACAATGCAGAACCACCTGGCACAATAAACAAAAACAAAATTTG
This sequence comes from Holothuria leucospilota, assembly GCA_029531755.1. Taxonomy (NCBI): domain Eukaryota; kingdom Metazoa; phylum Echinodermata; class Holothuroidea; order Aspidochirotida; family Holothuriidae; genus Holothuria; species Holothuria leucospilota. Next base: position 46,384,473 of record CM055961.1, read on the forward strand.
GTATTATCGAATTCATCATTGACAGTTGTCATGAGAACACTAACATGAGCTAAGTTTTTTTTCTTTTTCTTTTTTGTTTCTAAGGCAGGACTTAATTGAAACAGGGTATGTTCAAGTAATACCACCTGCACATTTCAGAGCAGATAATCATATATCAACTCACTTGGACCATCAGGGCTTCCATTAGATTTTCTCCCGTTGAGGTCCTCAAACCCATGCATACAGTCGTGTGCTGGTCCCAGCTTAAAATTGAGGGTCCTTGATCAGCCAGGCCCTCCATCTGAAACTCACTCATTTCAGTTAATTGCAACATCATGCAACAGTTGATTACTTGTGTGACTTTAGTATATGAACAGAAGGCTACCTTACACGGTAACATGGTATGTGCCGTAGTATGATACAGGAGTGAAACACAGTGAAAGTGAATTCAAGCATAGCCATGACCTCTGCTAATAACCCACATGACCTTTAATCCCCAAAATGACACAATTCTTTCTCAAACCACAGAGCATCCACATATACCAGGTATGAATCCATGCAAACTTTCTTCCTCGAAATATTGTGTTAAGGTGAATTCAGGATTTGACCTGGCCCCAGATGACCTTTAATCTCCACCAGGAAATATATTCAGATCTTCCTCTCACAAGTACGACATTAACTGAAGCTTTCTACCTTGAAATATCATGTTAAGAAGGTTTTTCAGAGTTTGACCTCCAGTGACCCAAGATGACCTCTACCAAAAATGTGCAGATCTTTTTCTAACCATGAGGTATCCGCATACCTGGTATGAAATCTATCCAAGCTTTCTACCTTAAAATACCTTGTTAATAAGGTATTCAGATTTTGACCTGCGGAGATGATGACCCCTGATGACCAGCTTTGACCTCCACCAAAAAAGATACTGATCTTACTCTCACTATGAGGTATTCACGTATACTAGGTATTAAATCTATCTAAATTTTCTAACTTGAAATATCATGTTAACATTTTCACAGTTAGACCCCTGGTGAACACAGATGACCTTTGACCTCGATTCACAAACAGCAATAGGGTTTTCCTCTCATTATATGGGGCATCTATTGTACCATGTATGATTACTGTCAGTCCTCCTTCTTGAGGTACCATGTTTACAAGTTGAGGGTCACAAGCTCTAACACATATCCATACACATACACACCATCATGCGAATGTATTTCTCTTATCATAGAAACTACAAATTGGTTGCCTAAGAGTTATTCAAACATTTATAGGCCTAGGGGCAGGGTTCTCTAGATTGGAGATTCACTAGACCAAAGATCATAGTTCCAAACTAAATCCTAACACTAACCACAATCCTTATACTAACACTAACCTGCTCAAGGCTGATCCTTTCCTTAAATTTTAACCTTATTTTGTATCTACCTCCAATCCTTACCTGCAGTAGATTGTCACTCAAGTAGATCTTCACTCTTGCAAACCTTCGATCTTGTGAACCTTCAGTCTAGTAGGTATTCCCCAGGCCTATGCTATAGCCTATGCCAGAGAAAGGAAGAAAGGCCAGGCTTTGGTAGGCTACCCTAAAGTCAGAAGAGAGAGAGTGAAAAAAAAATCAAACCTGATGTTACGGTCTTCAAAAGTTTAGACCTAGCACTGACAAAGTCCTTGAACAAGACAGTGAACTACAGTATGTTCACTGCAGAACCTGCTCCACACCAGAGTATTGTGTAACAGTGTAGCCTACAATTAGCAAAATGTCCCATTCAAGGACTAGCCTTGGCTAGGCTTGCCCAACTGATGTGTGCTAGCTGGCCTATGCTATAGCTTGTTGACCTGATTTGCCTAATGTCAGGGCTCAATTACGACTCACAAAAATGGCTAGCAGCTAAGTTACATTGGCTTGGTTACTGCATGCTTCTAGGCCTTGGCTACATAGGCCTACAAATATTAGAGGTTAGACTAATGTTAGGCAAAACAAACATCTGGCCTAGGCCTAAGCTTTGTTTTACAGAAATTCACAGTCAAGTTAGGCATATAACGTTTAAGACCTAGGCCTTGGCAAGAACAATGAGCAAGGGAAGTTAAATATAAACTGAACAAAAAGATAATCGAAAAGTTAAGAATTTTGCCATTACAAATTTCATTTTCCAAGGCCTATGCTAGCCTAGGCCTAGGTATCATTTATTTGTTTCTTTCAAGTGCAGTTACAATTTCAACTAAATAGCCTAGGGCCTAGCCTAGGCAGTTACAAAGTGAAAGAGAGTGCACTAGCCTAGGGCCTAAGTTAGGCCTAGAACTTACAGTAAGCCAGGGGACTTGTCCAGAGTGCATTCCCAAATTCCCTAAATAGGCTTAGCCTAGGCTAACTTAGCCTAGGCCTAGCGTAGAGGCTAATAACAATATCACAGCCTAAGGACTAATGTTAATTCAATAAACAGGCCTAAGAAACAAAAAAAAAAAAACATAACCTAGCCTAGGCCTAACTACAGGCCTAACAGTTAGGCCCTAGGCTAGGCTAAGAAAATTCCACCTTGACACCCTTAGGCCTATGCAAAAAAAAACTTGCCTAGGCTAACATGTAACAGATTGCAGTAGGCTAGCTTAATTTTTAGGCCTAGCCTAACGTTAGCCTCGGCCTATTTAGGCCCTATGTATGTTAGGATAGGCCCTACCTTTATCTTAATGTAGCCTAACGTTAACGTTTGGCCTAGCCTACGCCAGGTATGCCTAGGCTAGCCTAACGTTAGGTGACTAAGGCGGGCTAGGGGCCTATTCATACGTAGGCCCTAGCCTAGCCTACTTTAAGTATGGCTACGCCTAACGTTAGGGCCTTGACTAGTCCCTCATTAAAGCCTAGGCACACGATGTAGCCTAGGCCTACACCGTACACGGTCCTTACAACGACCCACTGAAACCCTGGCTCTTCGACCAACACGTGCTGGTCGAAATTGATTTTCTTGTTTTAGCAAAGCTATGGCCTAAAGTCTTAATTTACTACCGTAACGTTTCTTTTCCAAATCTTACACTAGTACTGATGTGATTTTTGATCACGTGAAACCTCTGAAAACATCCGAAAATTTGAAATAAAAATCGCCAACTTTGCCACTTCGTAAAATTCACTGTAGCCTAGGCCTAGCTGTTCGAAATTATTTGTTGATATCCTTGCCGTGTACGTGCGTAACACTGTGACGTCACATACAACATTTTGATTACTGTAGATCCTATACATATACATGGCAATTGCCTCTACAAATAGTCCATACTGACGTAAAAATGTAGCTATTAGCATACTGATGTAAACAAAGTTCCGTACGTAGTCGCCCAGCAAATTTTAGGCGCGAAAAAGTTGTTGATTTCACTTTAAATTTTTGGCTCCTTCCAGAAGATTTAAGTGATAAAAAACAACTGTAATACTCCTGTTAGATCTAGAGAAGAAAACTAATGGTAGTAAACTAAGATTTTATGTCCAGAATGTTCTGCGAGAAGTAAGTCAATTTCATCCATCATGCAGACACCCGATCACCGGCTCGGCAAACCACAGTCCTTTACTATAGGCCTAACGTTAATGATGACTATCATGAAGTTAACGTTACTTAGCCTTCCCGAAAAGGTCGAATCCTGAACTAAATATTTCAAAGAATTAGCTACATGTTCAAACAAACGTTTTACCTGGTTACCCCTATAGCTCAGAGTCCGATTCTGCCATCAAGTCAACTTCGGGATTCTTTTAATTTCCTCAACTTGAACTTTACAGATTTAGCCTAAAACTTTACTGCCACGCGACTTCAAGCTCCGGGTGCGGTACGTCCACACTGCAGTGCGTGATATTCAATATACTTTATGTACTTACTGCGCCTGCGCTGTGCTGCAGATAATCTGTTCACGCTACGGCCAGATGGTTGAAACGATGTACACAATAACCTATACACGTACGTCTACGTACGTTGAAACTCACAAAATAGTGTTACTTGGCTTGTTGCGCGCCCTTACAGTTTCGGAAACTTGCCAATGCAGTTTACGTACACACTAAGAACAATCATCACAGATAGTACATTACATACCATGTTGTGTTCCACGGACCTTGTGTTCCACGGACCATGTTTTCCACTTTTCTTGTAATGTGGAAACTTTCTTTCCTTCTCGGGTAAAAATGATGTCAAGAAAACCCGATCGTTTGAAGTACTGTGTATTAGTCAAGACAAACGGATTGCAGCTTTTTCCCTACCAATACAAATATAACGCAGGAATCTTTGTAGCAAATTTTAGGAAACAACCACGCATTTTACAGAATTCTTTTCTTTTAGGTGTGGAAGCACAGGTACGAGCTCCTATGAGTCGGCTTTGCCATTGAAACTTTTCAGTATGACGTCATGCACGCAATGCTATACTATACTGTACAGTGCAGTGTGCGATGCCAAAACAATGCATCGTTGGGGCACACAGTGTCGATCGAGTGAAGGAAACTTACTATTACAATTTTCCTACCCTTCTAGAGCACGGTAAGATGTCGCGCCAAATCAGCAAACAGTGTGGACAGGGAAAGGAATTTCTAACTGCTTGCCAGATTTGGGAGAAACATCCCACAATCTTGTTTTAAATTCTTGAATCGAGATACGAGTGCGTTTACCCTCATTATGTAATAGCCTAGGCCTACACGTTAGGATAGCGAAAAACCTAACGTTAATGTTAATTTCACCACCTGTAATAAGGTAGCCTAGCCTAACGTGATGGGCTTCGTGCCAAAAAATAACGAAAAACGAGCTCAAGGTAATATGGTGTTTAACTGGTAAGACTCTTCTTCACATGTATCTGAAATATTTTGGGGTTTTATGTCAAATTCTTTTCTTCATACCTCTCAAGATCGTTATTAACGTTAGGCCTTAGGCTACGTTACAGCTTGGGTGTATAGGCGTAGGCCTAACGTTAGGCTAGGCCTACAATTCAGCACACAGTGTAGGCAATGATTTTCAGCAGTGGATATTCTGGCGACTTAAAACACTAACTTAGCCTAGGCTTAAAATTTCGGGAATAAAATCTGTTTTAGAGGTAGACCTAGGCAACACAAAATTGTTAATGGTATCAGCAGTTGAGTTATGAAAGACTAGCCTAGGCCTAGGCTATTTCATAGCATTTTTTATTTCTTTCAATTTGGCTAGCTGTATCAAAATTATTTGGGAAATATTTTGCACACTTGGGGATCTCATAGGCCCATACTGTTAGTACTGTAGAGAACATGTAGCCAAAACTTGAAAACTCCATTTGATGTGAATTTTTTGGTCATGTAAACTAGGCCTAGCTTTGGTTGTGACATGTTTGGATAGGCTAAATGGGGTTTTACATTGTGCATTGCATCAAGTCTCAGAATGCACATAGGCTAGACCCTATACATTCAGCAGTCAGAAGAAATTGGTTAAAAATGTGATCACCATAGTAACAAGGAAGCTTAGATGGATGTGTTATGGTGAGAAGATGAATGCTATTGCTTTTAGTGGAGGTCAAAGGTCATCTGGGGTCACTAGCAGTCAAACACTGAAAACATGTTGTTAACACAATATGTCAAGTTAAGAAGCTTAGATAGATTCCATACTTAGTATGTAGATGGGTTATGGTGGGAAGATGAAGGCTATTGTTTTGGTTTAGGTCAAAGGTCATCTGGGGTCACCAAGGGTCAAAAACTGTAAATTTCGTTAACACAATATCTCAAGGTGGGAAGCTTGGATAGATTTCATACTTAATATATAGATCCACCATAGTATGGTGTGCCATATCATTTTTGGTGGAGGTCAAAGGTCACCTGGGGTCAAAAACCTTGTTATTGCAATATCTCAAGGTAGGAAGCTTGGATAGATTTCATACTTGGTATGTTGATGCGTTATGGTGAGAAGGTGAATGTTATTGCTTTTGGTGGAGGTCAAAGGTCATCTGGGTTCACTGGGGGTCAACCATTGAATACTTTTTGTTAACACAATATCTTAAGTTAGGAAGCTTGGATAGATATCATACTTGGTATGTGGATGTGTTAGGGTAAGAAGATTGATCCTATTGTTTTTGGTGGTCAAAGGTCATCTGGGGTCACTGGGGCCATTTGGAGGTTATCAGAGGTCATTTTGAGTTCAAGGTGTGGACTTGTAGGAAACTGGGTAGATGAAGTCAACATTCAGTGCCAACAACTTTAAAGATCATGTAGTGCTCAGTCATCAGAGTTACAGGCAAAATTACATTAGCCAATATTTTGTTTGTATGCTCATGGCTCAGTGCTATTACATTCCACAAGGAATCATAATGCCCATTGGGCTCTTGTTAAAAAGTGGTCCCTGGTACACAGCAAGGCTTAAGCCAGAGAGCAGTCCAGGAGTCATTTGGACTCCCAAAATTTTGGATTGCCCCATATGTATAATACATTTTAATACACAAACTTCACTAGAATTTACTGTTTGGACTCCGTGATCACACCATGCTGGCTAAAGCCCTAGTACACAGGCATGTATACTTGGGGCCAGGGGCCATTTTAAGTGATCCATCTTCCAGGGGTTGTTTTCCAGTTTTGTAAGCAATGGAATAGGGAAAACAAGCCAGTGGGCCACAACTGGAGAAAAAGGTTGTGGCATCCTCATTTTCATTTCATTTCTTTTAATGTAATACTTCAAGTCCTGATATATTCCTTACATGAAACTTTGTGCCCTTCATATGGTATGCATAAGTCTTGGTACCTTCATTTTGTTCTGACACTACATACTCCTAATTATAATAATTTTCTAAAAATATATTGGACTCCCAAACCCTAGCTTTCCCTGCAAAGCCAGGGGAGTGTAAATCCTTGTATTAAATGGACTAAGTGAGGCAGGATGAAGTCAGGAAAAGGCTGAACTCTCAAAATCCTGGCATTTCCTGCCAAGCCAAGGGAGTGTAAATCCTTGCATTAAATGGACTAAGTGAGGCAGGAGGAAGCCAGGAAAAGGCTGAACTTTCAAAACCCTGGCTTTTCCTGCCAAGCAAGGAGATAGCTGCCCTCACTTTTCCTGCCTAGTGTGGACTTGATGAGCCTGGGCCAAGGCAGGAAAAGGCTAGACATTCAAAATCCTGGCTTTTCCTGTCAAGGCCAGGCATAGTTATCCACACTTTTCCTGCCAAGAGTGGAATCATTGAGGCAGGAAAAGCAAAGAGAAGGCAGTATTTTCAAAATCTTGCCTTTTCCTGGCTACCTGAGGCAGGAACCAAAGTGGGAAATCCAGGAAAAACCAGGGTTTTCTTGACTTCTTCTTAAAAGCCAGGAATTATTTTCGTCTGGGTGTTAAACTTATTGTATTTGTAGACTGTCACAACCTTATAATGTAGTCATGCTGTAGCTACTTCATATGAATGTCCTCTCTTTTTTATGACTTTATACAATGTATACATTTACTGTACCACTGTCCTCATATGTTTACCATTTGCCATAAATAGCCTACCTGTAGAGGTATGTTGTCATATTGGCTATATATCTATACTGAACTCTCTTCACATTGTAAATTCCTTCCAGTAGTACCATAAATTAGGCAAAATTTGCCTTTGCTGGAATCAGTCATAGCTACCACAGTTTTTAGGGGAAAACTGTGGTTCCCTGTTAAAGTACCCGACCACTGGTTCATAACTTCAATTAGCAGCAGCTTTCAAATTGTTAAAAGCTTTGATGACTATTCTGGTACAACAGAAGCCCAGCACTGTGGGGTTTACAGTACACCAAACAACAAATCCTGCCCTGTAATTAGTACTGACAAAAAGGGATCAAATTACTTATGGTCATCGCAGGTTAGATCACCTTACAGTTTAATCTGAGATAAACTGTCGTCAAATGTCAACATTTAGGGCTATTGACAAATGCTTGAATGAGCACCTAATTCGTATTGATAACAACTCTTGACAAGTTTTGGCAAAGGAAGATTTTGCGAAATGAGAGTTATCTATGTATTCTGTGAGCTGATATTAATACACACTGATCACTTAAAAGAGACCAATACTATAGGATATGATTCAGCATCTGTTATTAAAATAACAAGAGCTGCACATAGTGTACACATTATACATTACACATAAATAGCTACTCATCCAATTCCCAGACTTGTAGTAAGGACTCGTACTTACCTTTTAGTGCATTTGTCTGTACATTTGTCTGTCTTTTGAACTGATTCACTAATGCAAAATTCACAACCTTCTAAAATTGTACCCATGACCTTGTACTCACACTACAAGTCTGCAGTAACTTCAAAATAGTTGCTGCTCTTTGGGTCTCTGTCACACCGCGATCTCCGTAGTTTTATTCGCGATTAATACAAGCTAGTATGATGGTATTTACAGTCGTCGGTAGGACTAATTTCCCTATGGATAAAGTTAATTTGAATAAAATGTAGGCACGCTGGACGCTTGTTCGGAAGTATGTATTACCATTGTTTCTCACAAAGGTTTGCACATGGGTTCTAGCTGCTTAGGAAAAAAGGAATAAAATTGGCTTGGGTTAAAAACAAAATTAGGGCGTGTAGCTTGAGAATTACTCTACTTCGCCTCAGGGAGTACAGAAGTATCTTGAGAGGTAGCCCCAGGTTCCCAGGCAGTGGTCTACAAAGCTTTGCAAAGGTTGTAAAGTATCTTGACTGTATCGTGTATACGTACGAAGGTCGTAGAAAGCCTGTAGCCAGCAGGGTCGGGCAGGTCCGACAGTGGTGTTGAACCGTATGTGTCGTGGCGTGAGACGGAAGGTCCGCTCAACATGCCAACCATCTGATGGGTTCTACCTAAAGTACTTGCTTTACTACTGTACCGTTGTGAGTATTTTGTTACATTCTTTAAAATAACCCTACTGTACCATAAGGCGAGTATTCTGTACACTCAATAAGAAAATGGGGATGTTGTACCGTATGAGTACCCCATGGTATTTGGTTCGTAAGCTATGTATCTTATTACGGATGTGCAAATTGGGTGTAAGTGTAAGAAAGTCGGGAAATGTATTCTTACGTCCCCATTGGGCTAAATTTTAGATGACTGGGTGGTGAATGGGTTAATGGTGTGTAGTAATAATGTATGCGAAGTGAAATATCAAACTGAGCGTAGTGAAAATACGAATAGTACGAAATTATTGATGACAGAAGGGCAAGAACACTGGTCACTGTCAAGAGCTTTGAAATAAGTACATTTCATCTATTTCATGTCATGCCTGTTTGTAGTAGTTGTTATAAATACATGTCCCCTGGCTTAAGCAAGTTTATTGTATCTTCTAGCGCCACCCTCCCGTAGGACGTGGACTTGAGGGAACTACAGAGTATACGGAGCCAGGCTACCGGCTGGATAAGTGTCACTCTTTTCGATCCCGTTAAATGTCTTGAAGTACCCGAGGTCTTGCAGCCTATAAGGTGGTAGCCTTTTTATTGATCCAGCCTCGGAGCAAAAGGGTGTTGGTACGGTATGCAAGTATCAGGGAAGTTTAAATAGAACGATTAGAGTGCAATATAGTCGGGATTAATAGAGTCGGGAGTAGCAATCTGAAAGAATGAAAGAAGGACATGATACTATTAAATACACCGACAAGAGTGCAATAGAGCCGGTACTCTTATACTGCAAAAGTAAAAAATGTTGGAAATGAGATGTGTTGAACTATCTAGAGACTTGATAATATGAACGAACTCGAGAACTGGAAAGGAGTTTAATGGACGTTGCAATGCCAAAGCCATGAATATATTTTTCTAAGGATCTTAGCTTTAAGTGGTTGTGGGTTTCACATTTTTGTTTTCAATTTTGTATAACATTTTGTTGTTTTGAGTGTTTGATATATGTCTATTGGCTGGCAAGTAGCAGCCCCAAAGTAAAAAAAAAACAAAACAAAGGAAAGGAAGACCGCAACGACGGAAAGTTAAAGTTTGTAGTGTAGTATTTAAGTGTGCATTTCTCTCCGTACTAGTATACCCCACATAGCAAGCTGACGGCGGGCCGCCGTCGGCTAAACGACGGCACGGCGGCAGCGGCGTGCCGCTGGTTTACCGCCGGCGGCCCGGAGGCGGTGAAAAATCGGCATACCGACGGCGGGATTACAGCGGTATGCCGCCGGCGGCCCGACGGCGGTGAAAAGTCGGCATGCCGGCGGCGGAACTACTGCGGCATGCCACCAGCGGCCCGACGGCGGTGAAAAGTCGGCATGCCGAAGGTGGGATGGTGGCGGCATGCCTACGGCGGGCCAACGGTGGCTAAAAGTCGGCAAACCGAGGGCGACATTGAGTCGGCGTGCCGTTGTTGGGCCGCCGGCGGCTAAAGTTTGGCTTCCCGCCGGGGGCAAAGCAACGGTATGCCACCAGCGGCCCACCAGTTATGAAGAGGGAAAAAAGAAGGGTAACACAAGTTTATACCAAGGGCTGTTAATGGACTAATTGTGATTAATGGACAAGAATATGGCGGCACACAGTACAGGGGCCTTGCTTTTATGGGTAATTGCTGCTATAGTGTTTTTAACTATTATTGGATGTAAAATACAGCGATGGCATATTATTTTTTACAACCATTAGCCTACTTTGCGGCAAATCACAAGAGAAGACATTGGCATATTGCGTGGGTCCGTATCCACAAAGCAGGCTACTGGAAGTGGCAATCGAGATAGCTTCCGGTGGGGAGGGGGAGAAATTTTTTTTAGTGGGCGAGATATAAAACTCGCCCCCTGCCCCCCCTCTGGCTATGGGTATGATAGTGTTGGTACTTTCTATCCTTTAATGTGATCTTTTTTATCCTTCCCCGTCTTGTCTTCCCGTCTGAGCGACTTCAGGCGATTTCCTCTCTCACGTTCCATAAAATGAGTGCGACCAGAATCCCATTAGACGGCTGCAGTTGCTCGTGCTACATTTACACGCATTTCGACATCCTCATTTGTTGTTAAACGTTTGCACATTTTGCAGAGATAGGTCATTTAAATTTACATGACCTCACTTGCGAATCCTTGGTGATGAAATTTAAATAACGCAACGACTTTTGGCAATGAACATATAGTGAAGTTTACACAAATTAGAGCATGAGTTGCAGATTATTCTCTACAGAGCTGTCTTTGTGTATTGTGTATATGCGCCAGGCCAGCACTCTCACAAAGTTCGCAAACTTGGATCTGCGCTGTGCACAGCATTCATCTCGCATTCACGCATCAATTTTCAATGTGAATGTTATACAAACACGTACACAAGTTCAGCTACGCACAACACAGTAAACCTTTTATATCTAGCTCTGACGCCTGACATAGCTACCCTCGATATGCAAATCACAAGATTTGGCTAAATGCCAACCAGGGCGCGCAGCCGGGCCAGCTTCATTGCAACGTATGTGAGCAGACGATAGTTTTTGCTGTACGTAATCCAATAAAATTGTATTGTGTGCGCTCTGGAACTTTCCATGCATACGAGCGCTACCTTAGCGCGTGTGCGCGCACATAACTATCGCTAATTATATGTGCAGTGCATGCTTCGCACGAGCGCCAGGGTACGTACCCAGCCTACGCACGTACGTACTTGCATACGACCGAACGTACAAAATTATCCACACTAACTGCCATACGTTGTAACTCAGAACTATGGCCTAGGATGAACACTGAAGGAAATATTGTTGACATATTGATGTCGACTAGAGAAATAATTGTCCATTCAACATTCATCATGTTCTAGAGTCCGGACCGGTCAGAGAACACCTGCAAGGTAATACTTTGTTTTCAGAAAATAATACGTAAGGTTTAGTATGTCTAATTTCATTTCAGCTTTAGCGACGACGACTGTGAATGTTGTGAACTTGAATGTTGTGAACTTGTGCCGTAAACGTTACGTTAGGATGTTAACGTTAGGCTATGTAGCCAGGAAATCGTTAAAATTATTAACAGTTAACGGCTAAGAGTAAGACTTATTTAGAGTGCCAAAGTTTGGCATAACGTTACTGGTTCGGTTGGCGTCACTATGACGGTAAATTAAGGCATAACTTAAGCCTAAGTTACAGTAGGTCAACCTTTCAGTAAAATGGCCAAGGATAGCCTATGTCTAGGCTGCTGTAGGCCTTTGGCAAGGCCTACCTAGGCCTAACGTTAGGCAAAATCATTCATAGGTCGACCGTTAAACCAGCATTAACGTTAAAGACTAGGCACTAGGCCTAGGTGCCTTGCCATGATAGAGCCACTACATGGCCTAGGCCCCTACCTAGGCCTAGACTAGATATAATAGACTAGCCTAGGCTATAGCCTATTAGTAATACTGAGTAGGCCTAGGCCTATTAGGTTATGTCATCAAAGAAGTCCTAACGTTAGGCTAGACTTCATTTGTTGAGTTGTTCTCCAATTAGGTCTAGCCTAGGCTAACCATGAACTTATGCTAGGTGTAAAGATAGGCTAGGCCCTTACGTTACAGGCTAATGTTAAAATTATTAGGCTAGCCTATGTAAAGTTGAAGGGCTGTTGTTGAAACTTCATTCCGTGCAATTCCTTTAGGCTAAGGCCAGGTCATTACTGTAGCCTAGTAATAACAAATAAGCTTACAGTAGGCCTAGGGCTACTTTCCTTTCTAATAAATCTTGTAAAAAAGAGGCACAGGCAACTGTAGGCCAACAAATTTCATTTTAAAGTGGCTCAGCCTACCGCCGTACCGGTTATACTGAAGCCCACACATAGGCTTCGGGCTTCAAGGAAAGTTTGTACTACTAACGTTAGATCAGGCCTAGGCTAGGCTACCTCAAAGTTTGAATAGTTCAGTTACAATGAAATTTCATTTTGATTTATTTTGGTGATGATAAAAGAGAAACTTTGATTTAATTTCAGGGTTCTAAAAGGGTTCAACATGGATGTTTGAACACAGTGACTTGGCGCAGTCCTACTCCTTTCATACCAGAAAAGGAACCAAATAATAGGCCACCTATTGTAAGCAACGGACATTATTGTGACTGATGATTGGAAGAGAAAAGAGCTGTAGCTTTCCAACACCTCATTGTTCATGTCAAAGTTTACAAATTTGGTAAGTTACATATAAATAAATGATTTAACCTTACAGGATTCTTCCTGTTTCCCATTTTGTTGTGGTCAGAAGTTTATTTCCCCTCAACTATGGTTAATAATAAAAGTGACATAGTAACATCAGCAATAACACATGCAGAATTACCAAAAAGAATTAAGAAAAACTCAAAATTGTTTGTCAATTTCTACATTTACAAGACCTTTCACTACTAAGATATTACATACTGAAATTTGACCCAAATTAAAACACACGCCTTCACACAAAACGAATTTAAAAACTAAACATGTAAACTTAATACAGTATAACAGAGAATGTGGGTTCTGATGAATGTTCAGTTTTTGATAATTAATAGCCTGCAGGGACTCTTTACATTGAGCCGGTCCCAGGTGATTTTTACCCCATGGTCCCTGAGATTTAGTGCCTGGTATGCCTATAAACAATATGACCAGGCATCATGCCATTTTTGTACAAAGCACCTGGTTTTATCCACCCAGCCACCCCCACCACCACCATTAGTTTAACATTAAACCTTAATATTTTAATGAGTGAGGGCAATTAGGCATGCATCTTGATCAGGGCACTTAAAATTTCCTTGATTTGTGTACATGCTATGTCATTACATAAGTTTATGAGCTCATTTCTTGTGTGTATGGTCCTACATGTTCAAACTTCTTATATCCATTGTTATTCCATCATTATGCTGAATGCACTTTCAATGATTTGAAACAAGGCCCCTGCTTGGTCATGGAATGATGACACCAAGGACAGCTGAGCCTTAAATCTACAAGACCAGGAACTTCCACATGCTCCAAATCTGCTCAGTATAAATTAGCTCCCTGCATGATGTGGGGGACAAAGTTTTCATATTTATTTCTTTGCTACTGTATGAAGAAAAGAAAACTAACGGCAACAGCTCTGGTAGTAAGATGCTACACATTAAAAGAGGGCTGTGTATAACATAACTTGGGCTGGACCTACAGTAGCTATGGCAATTCTTTTCACAGGGGACATGAAGTGGATTGGGTACAATAAAAAGCCTAATTCGTCATATTACATGAAGCACCGAGAACATTACTGTTCAAAGGAATTGATTTTCAATTTACACAGAGAGCTGCGGACCAGCACGATATAACGGTCACAAGAACTACACTTGCATGGGGACCATCTGATGTGGATGGTTGATCTATTTTCAGACATTTAGTGTTTTCCTCCATCATTGAAACTTGGATGTAAACTACTGTACAGTGTAATTAACACATTTTTATCTTTATCGCATTCCATTGTTACAGCATTAGCCAAAATGGCCCCAAAAAAACAGAAGGGGGAACTACAGGACGGAATAGAAGCTCGACAGTTTTTACCGTTTTGGAATTGTAGGCATGCAAAGACACGAGAGTTGGAAGAATGCCCTGATTCGTCTGCCAACGAAGAGTGCAAATTATCAGTATTAAAGATCACAAGAACATCACAGCAAATATGAATGGACTGGTGGACTTCATGACGACTTCTTTTTCATTGAGAACAGTAGGTCAAGAAAACTAGTTCCTGTTTCTTATCAGAAGTTAAAAGGTACCTTCTGAATACAACTGTCACTAGTACGGTACTCATTCTTGCACTTCTTGCAAAAAATATAAAGTCAGTTCAGTAATTTATGAAAAGTGTGATACTCGTGACTTTCGAGATGCTGCACGAAAATCGTCGCCGTCTCATCTAGGATAAAAATGTACAAGGAGTGTGTGGTATTCTGCTGTCTTCGCTTACCTTTGTACATGTGCTGAGGGAAATGGCAAAATGGGTGAAGGTACATTCTCATTTTTGTCATGTTACTTAATCCTAGAAGACATTTGTTAAAGAAATGCTTTTCTGTGTTTGTGGTCACAATATTATGTGTCGTCACCAGGGCTCGAAATAAGCTTGAAAAAGGGCACAGCCAAAATGAGCAAATTGGCTGTCGGTGCTGCTGGTTATTTTGAGCCCTGCATCACTTTGGCTCCGAAAAATTTTGATTCTGTTTCCAAGTTCGAAAATGTTGATATCATTTAAAAGTGACTCATATTGTGAGGCTTTTTAAGAAACATGTGTTCAACATAAACAATGTGTAACAATTTCGAAATTAATTGAATCTTAGAGTTCATATGCGGAGGAAGCTGTTCAAAACGAGAAGGGGGGGGGGGGGCTGAACATTTTTAGGATCACCGTCCTGGACGAGGGAGCCTCCCTTTTGGAAAATTTTTGGAATATTTGAGGGTCCTTAGATGCAATTTGGTGCATTATTTTGGACAAATTTCAAGGAAAATTACTGCATATTTTTGACAAAGGAAACAAACAAGGAAGGAGCTTCAACCTTGGATTGAGGTGGGGGGGGGGGGGCTAAGGCATTCTTCCGCCACACCACATTTTTTACTTTAGCCCCACAGCCCCCTGCTTCCTACGCCTATGTTAAAATTTATAGTGGGTTCAGTGAAAATAGCAATGTGACATCACAATTTACTGCAAATTGCATCTAAATATTCTTGAAACATAAACATTTGTTTTGAAAGTGATGAGGGCACTGACTTGTCATCCTGGCTGGCAGAAAAGGGGAAACCATTCCTGTGTTCCCTTGCAATTTGCATGAAAAAGAAGTAAGTGCCTGAAAGCAACATCGTGCTTCATGTTTCAATATTCCAATACCCTCTGAACCTTTCAAACAAGTTTTCTGGTTTGTTTCTTCTGAAAATAATAATTCTCTCTAATATAATAAAGGCTGCAAAATAATTTGAGGGCTTCATGTCAGAATAAATTAGGGGAATAAAATAAAATGCGTAAGTCTACTTTACTCAAAAGGTAAAGAGACATTGCTCCCTCCCTCCCCCTTCCCCACCATATCAAAACCCTTGCACATATGACCTTTTCAATTTGGCAGTTGTAAGTATGAACTTATATTATTAGGGATTCCGCCAGAAATGCAAAAAAGGGGGGATTTATTACTGCTAAACTCCAAGTCCAAATTGATGCAGTCCTTAACCAAAGTTACAAGTGGGTTCAGGGGGGCAAATGCTTGCTTCAAGGCCCCATTAAGGTGCAATATGAAGGTTCTAAAGGTCATTTATTTCAAGCATTGCTGCAAAAGTGTCCTCCTCAATAAGTAAGAAACTAAAATGGTGAAATTTTTATATATTTTAATGGAAATGAAGGGGGGATTTTACCTCCCTTCTTCTGGAAAGGTGGGGACAAATCCCCCCCTTTTTCCAAGGGAACAAGCAGTCATCTGATCTCAATTGAATTTTGAAATCAAATGTGAGATATAAAACTCTCTTACTTTCTTTTACTTTCGTTACAAGTTTGTCACTAATTCATATTTGGGTGACTGAATTTTCTCTGTAATAAAACTTGGGTTCTTTAATCATCAGTGATGCTACAAAAAAGGAACGACAAGGGTATGGAATGAGGGGTGAAACAGGTTCATTTCAAAGCCACCTCCTAGAACAGAATGTGGCAATCAAACTTTAAAGTCAGGCAAGTAGGCCTGTCCTTTTCCAATGGATGGATCAAAAGAAGTATGACATGTAGTATTTTCATGTATAGGTGGTAACATTTGATATGGGTTTTAAAAGTGTCAGGTCAAGTTAATTTGCAGTTTAACAGTGATTTTTCCTCTTTTCATTACATATTCTTCATACTTGTTTCATTCTAGATTCTTTACTGTACGGGGGAGGTGGGTAAGGAAACTTGGAACTAGCTTGGAGTGAGAATCAGAAAAGAAAGTTCCTTTTTATTAATTTGGGATGGCATAGCTGTACTAGTTATGATTTTCTTGTTTAATCATGTCATTCTGTAAGATGTATAGAATTGGGGTTTAAAGTTTTTAAAAATACAAATCCTTGTGAAATGCTTTACATTAAAAATAATCTTGTTCTTGTTTTCATGCTTTCGCTCGGTAAATTGTACATATAGTACATAAAAGTCTTCTCAGACAGGGATACAACATTGCAAACTAAGTTTTCAACCCACGAACGTTTTTCTTTGTACTCTTGTGGAAACTCAATTATAGGTATAAAGCACTTAATCTTTAGGCTATCATCTGAACTTTTAAAGACTATAGTGCCTTTTGGGTAAAGTTTTGAAAAGCGAAATTAATACTTTAATTGAAAGTGAGGTTAATGTAGCATTCCCCAGAAAAGAAACATCTTTTACAAGTGATATCAAAGAAGAGTATTTTTTCAGATGGAAAATGAACATTTACATGATTTATAAAAAATTGTCCTGCATGGATAAGATAATAATGCTTTTTGAAGAAAACCTTTCTAGAAAATGTTCCACCTTTTGACCAACCAAAACCTGAGGTACGCGTATAATACCTCTGCCGACGGCGGGCCGCCGTTTAACCGGTCTTATCCCCGCGGGTGGCCCACCGGCGGTCCGACGATGGGAAAGCGGTGGTAATTAACCGCCGGTGAGCCGTTGTCTTACCGACTCTACGACCGCGGCTGGCCCACCGGCGGTCCGGCGATGGGAAAGCGGTGGCAATTAACCGCCGGCGGGCCGCTGTCTTACCGACTCTACGACCACGGTTGGCCCCCCGGCGGTCCGACGGTGGTAAAGCGGTGGCAACCGCCCGCTAGCCGCTGCTATACCGACTCGCTGGCCCGCTGTCGGCCCGCCGGTGGGCCAACGTCGGAAACCGCCGGCGGGCCGCCATCGGACCGCTGGACAAATCTACGTCGGCCCGCCGGCGGTTGCCGCCGTTGGCCCTCCGGCGGTGCCGCCGCCGGTCCGCCATCCGGCCGCCGTCGGCTTGCTATCAGGGACAGTGCCAAAATATTGTCTCTGACTCTTATAGTGACAGTCTCCCAGTACCTTATTTATAGCCTTGGTTTAATGTGGTCTCTTTAAATGTATCAGCTACTGTACATGTATGGTACATTTAGATCTACTGTGTACAAACAGTGTTTCTGGTAGCCTGGTACATGGATATGGAACTTTTAAGTTGTAATATGTTTTATGTTACCTACCACAAGTGTTGCTCCTTCCATGAGAAAAAAAAAACGAAACCCTATCTCTTTAATTTTTTCATGTTTGTTTCCTTCAGCTTCCGTAATAAGTTCTCCCATGTAGATCAGAAGGAATTCGTCTTTTCCAAAATTTCTTGTAGTGAAAACTGATCTACCTGGAATGTATAAATAAGAAGAATGGACAGTAAAAAACGGTCATTAAGGAGAAATTCAGTAAAATCTTGAACAACATCACAGAATAAACTGCTACATGATGAAAGCTTCTGCAGGTAATAATACATGAGGGGATGCCTGATCAGACCACAGTAATTTTTGCCTTGCAGGATATTATATTAAAGATATAACTTTTTTTGGACTCGATTTTTCCCCCCGATGGTATTTTAACTACAATGTCTACTGTAGGGGGAAATTGGAAATTTATATATTTCCCCCCTTTGCAAACAACTCAATTAGTACAGAAAAACATTTTCCATGTCAATACTATGTCAATACTATGTCAATACTATGTCAATACCCTTTCAATGGTATTTCTGTAACAATCGATCCGCAGAAGGGGCCCCACCCCATTGATCATTTTATTATTTTAACATTACTGGCACCACTTTGCACAGATACTGCTGGTCAGGTGCAACAGGGTTTGTTTACAACCTAGATTACTGTGAAAATGTGCTTGCGCAGTATATTCCTATGTGTATAGCCTATGGAGAAATTTCAGTCACGTGACTTTAACCAACTAGACGCAATTTTGAAGGGCAATATCGCGCGTCTCTTTAATTTTGGCGGGGACGCGTTCATTGTGTCACAGTAGTATCTATGGTTATGCCGTGCGCGTGTGTTGTAAATACGCTTACTGCGTGTGTGTTTTGCCCTTCAGTGCCTGGGAATCCCTCGCGTGTGACGTCACAT
This sequence comes from Holothuria leucospilota, assembly GCA_029531755.1. Classification (NCBI taxonomy): domain Eukaryota; kingdom Metazoa; phylum Echinodermata; class Holothuroidea; order Aspidochirotida; family Holothuriidae; genus Holothuria; species Holothuria leucospilota. The sequence goes on from CM055961.1 coordinate 46,403,338, forward strand.
GAAATCCCTCTATAGGAACAGCGTTACCGATGTGCAGTTGTTCCAAATACTTTCCTTAACTTGGTGAAAAAAAAACGCATTTTAATCGGACTTTCCGTTGTCGAGTTAATATTGCTGTCATACGAGGTAAGTTTACAATGAAAAATATGGTTGAAAAGTGGCCTGAAATTTCAGCATTTTTCGCCCTTACTCGCACGAGCTCGCACAACTGGACCATGTGTACAGTACAGTATATACATTAATTTCACTGTGTAGCCTTTGTAAATTAGTCGCATCTAAAGGCGTCCAAAATTTTTATATCGACCTTTTTAGAAGTGAATTTCTCAAAAATTTCATGCATTGTAATGGCAACAGTATGAGTCAATGTTGGGGGTGATTTTATCAAGAAACTTGGGCATTTTCTTGTGAATTATGAGGAGTTTTAACGGTAGGCTAGTAGGCCCTAAGTTTTCGTTTTTAAAGCAAGGCCTACAGGGTAGGGACCCTTTTTTATACAAGTTAGGCCTATTACTAACGTCAAATGGTGGACATAAAGTCACAAGTAGGCAAACCTTAGGCCCTTTTGTTATTTCTTTTAGTGGGCCAGACCTGTGTTAGCTTGAGTCTGGTTGAGATAGCTGCTAGTGTTGAAAGTTTGTTGGGAACATACCTGTAGGCTAGGCCTGCCCTAGAATACATTTAGCTACTTTTGAAACTCACGTTTTAAGTTGGTCTATTGCAGGCTTGGGGCAATTACATCTGAATGTAATCGATTACGATTACTTGAGATTTTTCAATTACGATTACGATTACAGCTAAAATAAAAGTAATTGATTACGATTACAATTACACTGCAATGTAATCATTGCAGTCGTAATTACATTTTGTTGAAATGAGAACATTCAACAATGGACTGACAGGAGGTATTAATAGCAAATGTACTTTCAATAGCTGGTACTAGGGTCTCCTGGCTCAATCAATGCTCGTGAAAGTTTTTACCAGTGGAGATATTAAATTTGTTTACCTTTAGATGTTGCATTTTGTCAGGTTGACTGTTTATTTTATTAATGCACTTGTCAATTGTAACCACAGCCCCCTCCCATTCCCAGGTCATAGTGGGGCTGTTGCAACATTTTTGATGGGGATGTACAATCTACTTTTTCCCTGCTATGCTTGGAATGTGATGAGACTTTTAGCCAGGATATCCATTGCAAAAAATGGGCCGGGATAATGTAGTTGCCCCAGGATTTGCAAGAAGAAAATTGTGGGGATCTGGCAGGGACTTAGCACTGTGTATAGTTATACCAATGATATACTAGCCCTATACGCACTGTACCTGCCAAAGAAAACCAACAGGTACGTACATCACATATGTCATCAAAGCATTTAACTCGGCGTGCCTAGTATACTCTTGGGCACACACTGCACTGTACAGCTAGTACTGTTTGGTCCATACGTACAGTACGTATTTTGGAAACATACTGAGCAGGAATACTGTAGTTGGTCGAACATATACTATTGCCTACAGACTACAGATGTAAATGACTGAAAAAAGCGAACAAAGAATGAAGTGAGATAGAAATACCTGTATGTGCACTGTTATAGTATGCAGGCCCTGGTGCATGCCACTGATTAAAATTATTTTGTGAAAAAAATCTGTTCTCAACCTTTCAAGACATTGCAGACAAAAATATCCTAGGATCATATGGAAGGAGATAACCAGGCACTTAGCCACGGGAGGCAGGCAGGTGTCCCCCAAATTGATCCATAAAAGGTTGTGCACTGAAGGAGGAAAAATTTAAGACCAGCATATAAAAATATACAATTTTGTAGAGAATGATTAAAGACAAATCTTCACATGAGACTCAAATGGTTTGAGACTAGGGTCAAAGGTCAGAGTGGCTAATAATATGCTGGATTTGTTTAGCAAATCCAGCATATTAGCTAATTTCTTACAACAGCCATGAACCTGAAAATTACTTTGAACCTTTAAACAACAAGATAACGATTCCTTTCTGAAATTTGTAAACCTGGAGTATGTCCCTAATCCTCAACTCCAGGGTAGTAAGATCAAGACGTTTAAGTCTAAAATAATATAGATTTCTCACCTCTGGTATAATGCAAGTGGCTCTCCTCTAAACTTGCTCTAAAGAAACTTGTCCTTTTCATAAAAGGGACTCCAAGCCTGAGCGGCATAGTCTTAGCAACTCCTTATACAGATTTAGTACAATTTCTGTACTAAAACTATTGAAATTCCTCTTGATCAATCCAAGCACCCTAATAGCCCTAGAACCAGCAGCTGCACACCAAATCTTGCTCAGAAGTCACATCATTCAAAATACCACCATTCATGTTACAATCATAGCTGAAATTTTTAGGACCAAAGTGAAGGACTTTGCACTTATCTGCATAAAGGTCAGCAGTCTATATGCAATCCATGTACAGAATAGTGTAATGGGAAATCCCCTGATAACCCCACCCCACCCCAGGGAATTTTTTCTTTGGAAATACTTGCTCAACCCCAGGGTGCATTTCACGTAAAGCCCAGGCTGAATTCATACACCAACAAAACCAAAGGTGTAATTTATACCACACAATATTACATACTGTAACACTGGCTGCTGCACCATGATCATTCATCACACATGAAGCAAAAGGTACACACATTCTTCACTATTTAGCAGAAAATAATCATATTTTGTGTGGGACTCAATGTGAATTAAGTGTAACAAACTGCAGCAGAAAATTTTATACTGTACTGTAGCTGGGGTTTTGACTTAGAGCTAGTTTGCAGTACGAAATAGCTAAGTTGTACTGTATGCCAACTCGAGTGAATGTCCCTATGATAATTTGTAAATTTGTACGCCAACTCGAGTGAATTCTCATGCCGCTATGCTATAGTATTTTATTTTCATTGTGTACACTGAAGATCTTCGGCAACTTTATAAACCCCCACCCTCCTCTTCCTCACAATCAATTTTCTATTAACAATGTATTATTTCAAGAAAGTAATTATATTACTTTATAAAATGTGCAATCTACTGTCACTTAATTTTGCCTTCTTTGCAATCTTCTGTCTTTTAAATTGGAGACAGATAAGGGGGGCCAGTCTGGAAAATTTGCCTTGTGTGTGCAAGATTTGGCCTGCAAGGCTTGCCGTGCAGTTTGGTACCTGACCGTGCAAAAAAATTGCTGCATAGTCATAGATCTGGCCGCACATGCGCTGCAAATTGGCAGCGGCCATGGTGCGTAATGGGGCAAAAATTGCCAAAATAGTAGCCTACCTGAAAGCTAATGCGAAACTCACTGCCCAACAGTGCCCGTATGGTGGCAAGACCTTACTGACCAAAATTTGACTGTGCAGAGGTCTGTGAATCTGGCCCATGGCCTCACATTGGGCAAGAAATAACGTTACTGCACTTGCCTGCGCAAAATGAAAACTTTCCAGTCTGGAAGGGGGCTGACACCCTATAGACCCCTCCCTCCTGATTGCATGGCTTAGAGCTTAGAGAAAGATGGTAACCCTAGCTGATCAGTTTGTCTGGGACTGACATGTTCCGTAATTTTGATAAAGAAAAGGGCTATGGGACCTACAAAGAATGAGATGATAAATTTGCACGGCATGGTCATTAATTGCATGTGCAACAACTTTTGAACATAGGCCTAGGTTAGGCCTATAGTATATGTACCAATAGCGTGAATCATATAAGTGTGTTCAACAATATCGTAATAACATTTGCGCGGTTATTTCAGTGCTGGTTGATAGACTTGGACTTTGTACTGAATATGGAAGAGACTGATGTACAATTTCAAAAGTTCCGAAAAAAACAATCCAAAAAATGTGTTTCACGCTATTGGTATAGGCCTACACATACTGTACGGTGTAGGCCTTCGTACGTGTATCGGTGTAAATGCAATAGGGGCCAAAAAGAACCAAGAAGAAAAATGAAGTAGCTAGGACTGATTTGCAAGTAAATGGTACACACATTTTAGCCTACATCGTACGTAACCGTTTGCTTTGTAAGTTACAGAATTATGGCATTAAAGCTGGCCATACTCTTACTTGGATTTCTAACTTCCTTAAGTTACGCAAGCAGAGGGTTGTGGTGGGTGGTGATTTCTCTGATTGGGTGGATGTCATCTCTGGTGTCCCCCAAGGTACTGTTTTAGGTCCTCTCTTATTTTTAGTCTATATTAATGACCTGCCTGATAATATCTCTTCTGAAGTCAGACTTTTTGCTGACGATTGTGTTATTTATAGACAGATAAAGAATAACCTTGACCAGGTTCAACTCCAAAAGGATTTAAACACCCTTTCTGAGTGGCAAAATAAGTGGCAAATGCACTTTAACACCAAAAAGTGCTTTTCTGGGTCAGATCCAAAACCTGTCACCCCAAACTCCAAAAATTAATTTATATATTGTGGGAAAAGTTTTTGTGTGGTGGAGTAGGATATAGATTGAAGTTTGTGGGACCATATTTTTTTAGCAAAATTGTTCAAAGTTTCCAAGATATACGCTCCGAAAATTCAAAATGGCGTCATCGAGCGCGACGGGACGGAATTCGCTCAGGTTTGATCCTATTAAAAATAAATAACTTTATAGTGAGATTTTCTTGGGCATTCTATTTATCATGTAGAAAGGTACTTCCATCAATATCAAGTTTTTTTCAAATCCCCTATGAGTTGGTGGTGGACCCTTTTCAATTGGCCCAATTCCATCCCGTCGCATTTTGACATTTTTTTCTATTTTACGTATGATACAGTCAATGAATCCACATAGGACTTTGTGAACTATCAATGTTTCAAGTCCTTAGGATCACCAACTAGTATGATTTGATATAGATTATCTCATAATGTTAGTATGTCTGTTTGAAATTTTCATGACGGGACGGAAATTTTGTGCGACGGGACGGAAAATGGTGCGACGGGACGGAAAATTTGCAACTAGGGGTGTTTCTTATCTGCACTGCTTAAATTGCCCTCTGTTTAATTAAACCTAGCATAGATGTTCTCTGTGATGTACCATGAAAGTTATGTGAAAGTAAATTGACCATTTTAATTTAAAGTTGCTTAAATATTGAACTACATAATAGAATTTACACTGTTGCCTAATTACTATATAATGATAATACAGTAATTGCACATTAAAATACACATAATAGTTAGTTAACACAAACATGCACCAAAATTGTTTTCAAATCATTCTCAGTTGAAATCGTAGGTCAATTTAAATAGTAATCAACTATTGTGCTTTGCAAAACTGAACACATTTATTGTAGCATCTAGTCACAACTTTTGCTAGAGTAAAGGCATTTAGGCCATGTTCAATTATATTACAACTCAACACAGTGTGATCATCAGTCAACATCAGCTGTATTCAGTAATTATGTGTAATTATGTGTGGGTATATGTGGTTAAAAGCAGTTCTTGCATTTAATTACTAGGGCCTACAGAGGGACTTCATGTGATGTCACGTGAGTGTGATTTCCAGGTTTCCTCGCCTCTGGAATACAGAATTAATTGGTAGAGTCATTATGGAGTTGATCACTGTCGACATTTATGGGCAGAATGAAAGATCAATGGAGAGTTTGATATCATAATAGCAAGTGTCAGTTTCACTAAGGTTACCAAGTTCTCAAGTGACTTATCTTTACAGCTTAATGACCTATTGACCTCTGGTGACTCAAATGACCTTTGACCTCTATTATAAACATTACAAATCATTCACACAACATGGATCATTCTGGTGCTAAGTATAAGATACTTCACTGTAAACCCTGTTGAGATACTGTGTTTAGCCCTTTTCAAGTTTTTCTCCACCACAAAACTAGAATACAAAAATGCAGTTTTGTGTTCACATTTGACCTTGGGAATTCTTGATAAATTTTGCTTTTTGACCTCTGGTGACCCCACATGACCTTTGACCTCCACCATTAACAATAGAATAGGCTTCTTCCTATCACCACAATGCATCTGCACACTAAGTACAGTATGAAATTTATCCAAGCTTCCCACCTTGCGGTATCGTGTTAACAAGGTGTTCAGAGTTTGACCTTTGGTGACCCCAGATGGCATTTGACCTCCACCAGAAACAATAAGGTTCTTTCTCTCAATATGGGGCATCTATGTACCAAGTTTGAGAACTGTTGGAGTTTCCCTTCTTGAGATATCATGTTAAAACGAGCTAAGTGTCACAAAATCCCCAAAACTATCACGCACACACACATACATACAGTACATACAGTACATACATACACGTACATGCCTGCTTGAATGCATAGATTCCTTGACCTAATGGAAAGAAACCAAAAATCAGAATAATGATGATGCTTCTCTTCTTTTAGGGTACCTAGAAAAAAACTTAATTTCAGACAAAGAAGTTTGAACACTACACAGTACTATATTGACAAATCTCCGTCCCGTCGCGTGTTCATATTTTTTTAATGTAGTATTTTATAATTAAAACAAATACCAAATTGAGATGACTCAATGTTGTAGTTAGTAGCTTAGTTGTACTTTGTGTTAATATTGAAAGTTGTATTTAACTCCAGTTAGATTTGATAAAAATCAGTGCTTTGTCTAAAGTGTAAATGGTCATCATTTTATCATTCCGTCCCGTCGCGTTTTTAAGTTTCTTTCCCAGGGCAACATGTAAATGAGAATTGAACTTTTCTTTGCTGCTAACTATTGAGTGTGACCTACTTGTATATAAAACAAAGAACTGTAGTATTATGCGTAAACCTTAGGAAAATATTGAAGTAAGAACTATCAATTTCCGTCCCGTCGTGCTACAGGTAGTTTTGGATCTGACCCAAACCTTCTTGACATATATATATTGTAAATCCTTCTAGTAAAGGTGACCAGACGTCCCCAATTTTCGGGGGCAGTCCCCAATTCCAGTGTTCCCACCCTGATGAACAAGTGTCCCTGGAAATGTCCCCAATATAAAAAATGTCCCTGAACTTTGAAATTTCCCAAGATATTAATAATAATGTAAAATTATTTTTTGTTAAATGTGTAGCTTACTTTGTACCTTGCGCAAACTTCAGTTGAAAGCTGAATCTGAGATAATGTATCGTAGCAGCAATGTACAAAGAACATATAAACAAAACTAACTCTGTCAAAGTTGAAAATATCTCACCATTTTGCATCTAGGCTCCTTGAAAAAGGCAAAAAAAAATTTCAAGGGAGAGGGAGGTGTCCCCTCCCTTTAAACCAGGGGTCAGCAAACTAGGGGTCTCGACCCTTTTGAGGGTCGCGAAAATATTTTGGAGGGTCACGAAAAGGATTCAAATAATTGTCAAATTTTTCATTAAAAATAAGCAATGGGAGTTATTCTAATCTAAGAACCAGTGATTTGCTTTATTAACACTGCAAAACCAAGTAAAATCAAACTCCTTTCACTGACCCATCAATCTGAGGGACACCAAGATAATCCAGAGTCAAAAATTGGGGCCACCAAGCAAAAAAGTTTGGAGACCCCTGCCTTAATATAGACCCCTCTCCCAGGCCGGTGAAGCTCCTACATTGATGTCCCTGATTTAAATCCCCAAAATATGGTCACCTTATTTGAGTAGTAGGGTTATCATTGTAATTATATGAACTGAGATTAACTTACTATTATTGCTGTGACTGATGGAATGTTAATTAACTAGAACAATGCCTCTTTCAGTATCCAATACATATACAGTAGTATTTGTTTGTGTCCTTTGCAGTACATCCCCTGGTACAATGCAGAGCCACAAAAAATCCTGATAAGTATACACTTAAAATACCATTGTCATTGTGTCTTTCCTATATTACGCAGGAAAACTTGACTCAACCTTCAACCCCCTCCTCAAATTTACTGTCCCCACCCTACCATCTCTCACAAGCAATTAATTGCCTGGCCATTCCATGTCAATTAAATCATATGCAGTTTTTTTACTGACTCCACAAATTGTTAAACTTATTGTATTTGTAGACTGTCACAACCTTATAATGTAGTCATGCTGTAGCTGCTTCATATGAATGTCCTCTCTTTTTTATGACTTTATACAATGTATACATTTACTGTACCACTGTCCTCATATGTTTAATAGCCTACCTGTAGAGGTATGTTGTCATATTGGCTATATATCTATACTGAACTCTCTTCACATTGTAAATTCCTTCCAGTAGTACCATAAATTAGGCAAAATTTGCCTTTGCTGGAATCAGTCATAGCTACCACAGTTTTTAGGGGAAAACTGTGGTTCCCAGTTAAAGTACCCGACCACTGCTTCATAACTTCAATTAGCAGCAGCTTTCAAATTGTTAAAAGCTTTGATGACTATTCTGGTACAACAGAAGCCCAGCACTGTGGGGTTTACATTACACCAAACAACAAATCCTGCCCTGTAATTAGTACTGACAAAAAGGGATCAAATTACTTATGGTCATCGCAGGTTAGATCACCTTACAGTTTAATCTGAGATAAACTGTCATCAAATGTCAACATTTAGGGCTATTGACAAATGCTTGAATGAGCACCTAATTCGTATTGATAACAACTCTTGACAAGTTTTGGCAAAGGAAGATTTTGCGAAATGAGAGTTATCTATGTATTCTGTGAGCTGATATTAATACACACTGATCACTTAAAAGAGACCAATACTATAGGATATGATTCAGCATCTGTTATTAAAATTACAAGAGCTGCACATAGTGTACACATTATACATTACACATAAATAGCTACTCATCCAATTCCCAGACTTGTAGTAAGGACTCGTACTTACCTTTTAGTGCATTTGTCTGTACATTTGTCTGTCTTTTGAACTGATTCACTAATGCAAAATTCACAACCTTCTAAAATTGTACCCATGACATTGTACTCACACTACAAGTCTGCAGTAACTTCAAAATAGTTGCTGCTCTTTGGGTCTCCCAGTACCTTATTTATAGCCTTGGTTTAATGTGGTCTCTTTAAATGTATCAGCTACTGTACATGTATGGTACATTTAGATCTACTGTGTACAAACAGTGTTTCTGGTAGCCTGGTACATGGATATGGAACTTTTAAGTTGTAATATGTTTTATGTTACCTACCACAAGTTTTGCCCCTTCCATGAGAAAAAAAAAAACGAAACCCTGTCTCTTTAATTTTTTCATGTTTGTTTCCTTCAGCTTCCGTAATAAGTTCTCCCATGTCATCAGAAGGAATTCGTCTTTTCCAAAATTTCTTGTAGTGAAAACTGATCTACCTGGAATGTATAAATAAGAAGAATGGACAGTAAAAAACCGTCATTAAGGAGAAATTCAGTAAAATCTTGAACAACATCACAGAATAAACTGCTACATGATGAAAGCTTCTGCAGGTAATAATACATGAGGGGATGCCTGATCAGACCACAGTAATTTTTGCCTTGCAGGATATTATATTAAAGATATAACTTTTTTTGGACTCGATTTTTCCCCCGATGGTATTTTAACTACAATGTCTACTGTAGGGGGAAATTGGAAATTTATATATTTCCCCCCCTTGCAAACAACTCAATTAGTACAGAAAAACATTTTCCATGTCAATACTATTTTCAATGGTATTTCTGTAACAATCGATCTGCAGAAGGGCCCCACCCCATTGATCATTTTATTATTTTAACATTACTGGCACCACTTTGCACAGATACTGCTGGTCAGGTGCAACAGGGTTTGTTTACAACCTAGATTACTGTGAAAATGTGCTTGCGCAGTATATTCCTATGTGTATAGCCTATGGAGAGATTTCAGTCACGTGACTTTAACCAACTAGACGCAATTTTGAAGGGCAATATCGCGCGTCTCTTTAATTTTGGCGGGCACGCGTTCAGTGTGTCTCAGTAGTATCTATGGTTACGCCGTGCGCGTGTGTTGTAAATACGCTTACTGCGTGTGTGTTTTGCCCTTCAGTGCCTGGGAATCCCTCGCGTGTGACGTCACATGAAATCCCTCTATAGGAACAGCGTTACCGATGTGCAGTTGTTCCAAATACTTTCCTTAACTTGGTGAAAAAAAACGCATTTTAATCGGACTTTCTGTTGTCGAGTTAATATTGCTGTCATACGAGGTAAGTTTACAATGAAAAATATGGTTGAAAAGTGGCCTGAAATTTCAGCATTTTTCGCCCTTACTCGCACGAGCTCGCACAACTGGACCATGTGTACAGTACAGTGTGACATTAATTTCACTGTGTAGCCTTTGTAAAGTCGCATCTGAAGGCGTCCAAACTTTTTATATCGACCTTTTAAGAAGTGAATTTCTCAAAAATTTCATGCATTGTAATGGCAACAGTATGAGTCAATGTTGGGGGCGATTTTATCAAGAAACTTTGGGCATTTTCTTGTGAATTATGAGGAGTTTTAACGGTAGGCTAGTAGGCCCTAAGTTTTCGTTTTTAAAGCAAGGCCTACAGGGTAGGGACCCTTTTTTATACAAGTTAGGCCTATTACTAACGTCAAATGGTGGACATAAAGTCACAAGTAGGCAAACCTTAGGCCCTTTTGTTATTTCTTTTAGTGGGCCAGACCTGTGTTAGCTTGAGTCTGGTTGAGATAGCTGCTAGTGTTGAAAGTTTGTTGGGAACATACCTGTAGGCTAGGCCTGCCCTAGAATACATTTAGCTACTTTTGAAACTCACGTTTTAAGTTGGTTTATTGCAGGCTTGGGGCAATTACATCTGAATGTAATCGATTACAAATACTTGAGATTTTACGTTTACGATTACGATTACAGCTAAAATAAAATTAATTACGATTACAATTACACTGCAATGTAATCATTGCAGTCGTAATTACATTTTGTTGAAATGAGAACATTCAACAATGGACTGACAGGAGGTATTAATAGCAAATGTACTTTCAATAGCTGGTACTAGGGTCTCCTGGCTCAATCAATGCTCGTGAAAGTTTTTACCAGTGGAGCTATTATTATCTCATCCCCACATACGTAGTATGTGGGGGATGAGATATTGTGCTTCGTTTACCATTGAAAAGTGCACACATTTCCCCCTGCCAGTCGCCACAGCAACCATAACCATGGAAATGCATGGTAGGGAAATTTGGGGCTTTATGACCGCTACTCAAGGGTGGGGCAAAATGGAGTGGTGAAGGTCCTGTTTCCTGGTCATGTGACCAAATATGCCTAAAATTTGGGTCAAAGGCTCTGATGGTCAAATGACATTCACAAGGTCAAAAGTGTGTCGCAAACTCCTCCTAAACTAAGAACAAGATTGAGCCCAAACTTGGTGGGCGGGTGCATGGTCCTTGGAACTTGTGCCTGACATACCCTCAGCATGATAGATCAAAGGTCAAAGGTCAACCATCAAAAAAGGTCAAAATAAGCAATTTTCCAAATCTGGCTATAAAACCTGAATGCAACAGTAAATGGCCCTGATTTCTTGACATAGCTTTCGTATTGAAGCGCTCTTGGCACAACTTGACACTTGCTCTTCTGAGGTCAAAGGTCACGAGGTCAGAAGGTCAAACGACAATTTTGGGGTCAAAAGTGTGACGCGCACTCACTTAAAACTGAAGGTACTAATGACCCCAAACTTGGTGAGGGGGTGCATGGCCCCTAGAATTTGTGCCTCCAATATCATCAGCATAACTGGTCAAAGGTCAGAGGTCAAAGGTCACGATATGTCAAAATAAGCAAATTTTTAAATCTGGCTGTAAAAGCTGAACGAAACATTTAACGATCCTCATTTCTTCGCATAACCTTCTGATGGACACCTACTTTAGGCAACTTTACACTTGACCTTCTGAGGTCAAAGGTCACGAGGTCAGAAGGTCAAACGACAATTTTGGGGTCAAAAGTGTGCCGTGCGCTCACTCAAAACTGAAGGTACTACTGACCCCAAACTTGGTGTGGGGGTGCACAGTCCTTGGAATATGTGCCTCCAGTACCCTCAGCATGATAGGTCAAAGGTCAGAGGTCAAAGGTCATGATGTTCAAAAGAACAATTTTTTTTAAATTTGGCAGTAAACACTGAAAGAAAAGGTAAATGATCCGTTACATTGATCACTGTCTTTTCCTGACACTCAAAATTCAGTTTTCACCTGCGGTTTAACAAACCCCACCATAAAAGCCACACAATGACATGATCAGATGCACACTTATCTAAGCTTCTCTTGCTCAAAACTTGACCACCTCTAGTCTAAGTAAAAACCCAGGCCTAGAGTGAACTGCGATCACGCGTGTCAAGCATGACTAGTTCTTGGCGCCATAAAAGTAAAACTATACGCGTGTCCCCACCGTAGTAAAAGTCCAAGCGCGTCCCAGTGCAGTATGAAGCATAACTAAGTACGCGCACGGTGGAACTGATGTTAGGCCTAGGCCTAACTTAGGCCAAGGCTTAGGTTACGCTAAATTATTAATAGTACTGTAATAACGCTAAAAAGCTAGGTAGGCCCTAGGCCTAATAGGCTTAGTTGAAATACACACCTGGTTAAGAACTTTGACCAAGTTTGTGAGCACTGTGGCTCATCACGGAATTTTGGCTGTCTGTAACTCTGTTGCTTACCTTCTCTTGAAGAACTACCTATATTCTTCATCTCTTGCATGGCAACAACGACGTACGTGTGCATCGCAGGGGCCAAGTTCAATTCACACACGCACACGCAATGCACGCACGCAAGTACAGTCGGTATGGTGTGAGAGCGACTGCGCTGCTTTAGTACACTGGATACAGGGTACATAATTATACTGTAAGCAGCGCCAAGTTCCAAACAAATGACGTCACAAATAGACCGTGTGAATCATGCAGGCTACCTTTGATCTAGTCCGCAGTCTGCTGACCTAGTTCAGGGAGCAAAGTGTACGTGAGAAATACCTTTGATATGGCCGCCCGGCAGACGTGTGTTGCTCTAGTCCGCAGTCTGCTGACCTAGTATGGGGATTCCCATACCAGGGGCCGGGCTCTATTTCATAAAAGTTAAAAATATTCCTGTCTTGGACTTAGGAAGAATTCATTCCTATCTTCATGCTGAAGTTGTTTCTAGGTTTAGGAACGATCTTTGGTAGATTTAGAAATGTTCTTAATTGATCTGGCAGGAAATTCACAGATGAAAACAATGTCACTTTTGATTTATCCCTAAATATCCCAGCAATATACCCATTGTCAAAATTGGGCTACCGCACCATCAAAAATTTTGAATGGTCTCAATCTTTCTCAAATTCACATATACTCCTGGGTAATTGACCTCTATGGGTCATTTATATGTTTAAGACCCGTCATTTTAAGGATACTAGCACTCAGTCTTCAAAAAGAGACCAAAAATTTTGATTTATACAAACGATCCTGTTTTGTTTTTTAAAACATTCTAAATCTTGTTACTAGGACGTTCACACTATTGTACAGAATGCTGTATAGCACGCACTGCTGTTCAATTGTGACATAGTTCATAGCTATGGTTACAATCATGTACGCACATACAACAATCATTGCAGAAACGCAAGCAGACGATGTTACTCTCACAGTAATAACGAGGGAAAAACTTTGTGTTGCAATAGCCTAGGCCTAGTTCAGGGAGCAAAGTGTACGTGAGAACTAGGCCTAGGTACCCTAGGCTAGTGTTGCTCCTGCACCCACATTGACTGTACTCCAGGGTCCGAGACACTTTTTTCAATTTCGGGTGCTATTTTCAAAAAAAAAAAATAGTCCCCCCCCCACCCCCAATTCCATTTCGAGTGTTACTTTGGGATTTTCGGGTGCTATTTCCTATTCATTGATAAATGATATATGGCCCTAAATGCATTACTAAAGACAGCAATGCACTACTACTTCCCTTCAAGTGCGGTAGAACATAGACCGGCCAGCCTGACATAGCAAAAAAAAAGACGAGTGTGTTGGGACGTGGTTAGCTATTTCCATCATGGGCCGTTCATACACAATGTACGTGAGTAAGTGTGAAAGCGTACACCCCCCCCCCCCTTCCCGTATGTACAGTACGGAGTGCAATAGTGCTATGCACACCTGATATTGGCTTGTAAGCAACAACGTTAACTAACATCACAGCAGTTCCGAGTTCCAAGCAAATAACGTCACAAACATACTTCTGCTTCTGCTTCATACTGTGCAAACACCCGAGTCCAAAATCGGTTATCACGCACAGGTCAGTGTGGAAGGGGAGTTGCCTAGATTTTAGAGTGAGCCTTAGATACTAGATTTCGAAGATTAACGTTGGCTAGGCTAGATTTCAAAGAGCAAACATCAGGTGCTGCACGTATGTTTGGTGGAAGGAAATTCCATTCACGAGCGGTTCTTGAGTACATCGAGTATTGATAACATCTCTTACTAAAAGGAGGGGGAACAATTATGTGGGTGCCTTGATTATGTCTAGTGGTCCTACTATGGTTACTCTGCAACTGGATGGTGGGGGGAATGGAGTTATGAACCTCCTTATATATAGCGATGAGACGAAGTCTGGTACGGAGCTCTTAAGTGGTTCCCATTTGAGATCTGTTAACATGTTAGTGATGCTATCCCCAGTGGCGTAGCTAGATATTTTTTTTGGGGGGGGGGGGGGCAAATGCAAGTAATTTTCGACAGATAATTATCCTAAAGTAATGATACCATCACCTGGCGTGTAAAATTCTGGGGACCTTTTCTTTTTTTTTTTGCTTTTCGGGCAATTTTGAGACTGGCTTTTGATTTTCACGTTGACGTTTCGATGTGTAATTCTGCTTAAAAACATAAAAAGTGTTGTAAGTGTTTCAAGTGGATTGTTTTTATTTACTTCCGACAGAGACTAGAAATTTCCGACAGAGGCCTTCGGAGGCTTTGTGGGGGGCGACCTCCCCCTGCCCCCCCTCTAGCTACGCCACTGGCTATCCCTGTAATTATAGTTGTTGAGAACAAAACGGGCTGCACGTCTTTGAACATTCTCGAGTGTTGTTACTTTTTGATGTAAGGATCCCATATGGCCCCACAATATTCCAGCTTTGAGCGGACTATAGCGTTTTGTAGGCAGTTTCCTTGACACCTTTGCTACAAGAGTGGAGATTTCTTTGTAGTAACCCAAGCATTTTATTTGCTTATATGACTGATATGAACCAGGGGTCAAATAGCAACTTCCTTCCCACTACCATGCATGAATGAGCAGGGAAGGGGCACTAACAGACTAACTCATGGACGTAGAAGCTGTACTCGATCCATTGAGGTGGGGATTGTGCACTGTTTCGGAATGTTGTCCTGGGAGAAGAACCCAAGGGTATGGGGTCCCATCTCCTTTAGAAAGTATTTTATGCACTTGGTGCAATATTTGATCAAATTTTAAGCAATAAGACTGCAATTTTTGACATTTTACAGAGCGTTTTTGTCCTGGAAATGAGGGGGAAGGAGCCCACCACATTTTTGACGGTGTAGGCTTTAGTCAACCAACCCCCACCCCTTCGCCTCTTATGCAGTGATCTGCCGATGCCGGTCGGCGCCGGTCGGGCCCGACCAGGATGCAGCATTGCCGACCGCCACAATCTGCCAAACTAACTTTTCCGACCGGCACTTATTCCTTATAAGAAACCAAATAAAATAGCCTCGTGGTCGAAGGATCAACCAAAAAGAAACTATTATTTGTTGGTCATAATTTAGACTGGATGAAATCCAGTTCATAATCGTTCATAATATCCAAAACATACCTCGTGCAAAATACTATAATTTTGCAATCCAGAGCAATGACTCGATGCCTGATCGTCGCGCTTTAGTTTCAATTATTAAAAGGAGTGATGTACATGGCAACCAGCATGCCAGCAGTAAGTTTTTTTAATGAAATACATACGACCACGAACCTAAGCAGGGCTTAAAAATCCCATGCGCCGGGTGCCTGGGGCTCCTTGTTCAAATGTTCGGGATTGAAAATTAACGGTGTAAAACTTCGGCCCGTCACGCTACAGCCATGAATATTGCAAACCCTTGGTAGACCCTCCACTTAGCAGATGAGAACTATGTGGAGTAAAATGATGCTGCCTTACCCTTTGCCTATTATGTTTCTTCTCAGTTTACACTCAGAATCATAGCCAAATTCGCTAACAAAACGAACGGTAAAACATAGACTATCAAAGCACGCCACATTTCAATGCAAGTGCTTGGCTACTTCACACAATCCTATCATATATTACCTAGGCATACAGAGTGTAGGCTATGACGAGTAATAGTTTCTTACAGCAGTACGCAATGCATACACGTACTTATAAATATCCGTACGTACATATGTTCAATACTTTGCGTAAATCAATAGTGCTCATATACTGTACCGCGGCCGTACCTTAGCTAGCACATACGAGTGTAACCAGGGAGTTGTTCCTAACACCTCCCTGGTGTAACAAACTTTCATGCACAGCTAGGTCACTGGGCTACTTTTCAGGTATTGTAATTGGGTAAATCACAAATGCACAAAGCACAGTTTACACCATACGGATTAATATGAGCGTTTCCCCTGGTAGCCTACTTAATTCACGAGACGGCCGCCTTGCTGTTTTGCGACTGCCTCGCCTTGAAATTACCGCCCCTAATACTTTTTCTCCCATGAAAATTACTTGGAAGGCACGGACTAGATATTTCCCTTACAAATGGAGAATGTTTTCATGTTGACAATGAAACCACATAGAACACCTGAGACATTTCCCATGCTTTTGCAATTGCCTTTAAACAACTGCACCCAAGTTCTAAATTGGCCAAAAATTTCCTCCGAAATCTAAATGGTGGGAAAAACTCGTAACAAGAATTGATTTGAGGCAGACTCTTGAAAAAGTGACAAGAAATATCGGTAAGAAAGTGTAAAATTACCAGCCATAATCAATGAATTACGTTTTGCTTTGCCAATACATAGATGCAATCATAAAAGAATGATTGTGATTGTGATTGGCCAAGGGTCCAAACTGAAGCATGAAGAGTAAGTGAAACCATCAGACCTCGATAAAAGTGTTGACCGTATCAATTTGAATTGACTTCAAAAATGACTTAAATTAATGTTACTTTAGAGACAGTTTTGGCACATGGTTAATAATGGAAACAAAATCCATGTTACTCCAAAAAGGAAAGGATTTCAGTCCTGAAACACATGGTTCGACCCCTGAAGCAAGCTACAGTCCTCTAGCTGTATACACTTTGTACTGTGTAAAGCACAGGTAGCATATTTGATTGTCAGAAGAATAAAAAACAGCCCAAATCATTAAAAATGCCAAAAACATTTTCTTGACATGTGCAAAAGACCCCAAAACAACAATTTGCATGATAATCGCAAGCTCTAGACCAGGGGTGTGCAACCTTTTGAAACACCGGGCCAAATCATGTTGCTGTGACCATCTGAAGGGCCGCAGTGGATATATATATATATATATATATATATATATATATACATATACATATACATATACATATATAATATATATATATATATATATATATATAACGAGAATAAGAAAGTTCAGCGTGCTATTATTTTTGCTTATACTTTCTATATATATATATAATAAATATATATAATATATATATATATATATATATATATATTATATATATATATATATATATATATAATATATATATATATATATATATATATATATATAATAGATTGAACAATAGGGGGAAATTTGTATATCTTGGTACGTTTAGGCGAAATAAAAAACAATAAAATACATAAGGGTATATTTTGCCTTTAAGTAAAAAGGTATACATGTACGTAAATTCAATGGCCTATTAGTTGTACGTGTTAACAGATACGTGTCCGTAATTTCTTCAACATTGAAGTAATTACGTATATTACGTACAGCCATATGCATTTTACCATACAGTCATGTATTCCCATTAAAACAGTGTGTGAAAACGTTAAGGGAAAATTTCCCCTTATTCCACAGTTAGGTATATATATATATATATATATATATATATATATATATTATATATACATATATATAATATATATATATATATATATATATATATATATATATTATATAATATATATATATATATATATATACATATATATAATATATATAATATATATATATATATATATATATATATATATATATATATATATATATATATATATATAATATATATATTATATATATATATATAATAATATATATATATATATATATATATATATATATATATATATATATATATATATATATATACATATATATGGTATCATAGTGTCGTTTCAAGTTGTATTCCTTGAAGCATGCGACGGTGTCTATACAAACTAACAAATGACACATACAGTTGTGCTCATGAAAAAGTAATTTTCTGTCCATTTCACCTTCGTCACCCACTTTCCTCCTTTTACTGTTACTCTGTTACTGTTGATGCGAAAGCCGTTTTTGTAAGGGTGGCCAAAAATCTGTCAAGCCTAACTGCCCAAACACAAGTTAACAAGTAATGAACGATTCCCCTACACCTGAAACAGTAGAGTCAGCCGTCGTCCTGTAACGTGCAATGAAACCATATTATCCACATGGATATCGTCATCGGCTACTTACTCTACCCAGCACTGCATCAATATTGTACACAAGTTCATTCGCACTGCATGCAGTAATCGTGCTGTGGGTTATTTTCGCAACTGTGGGTTAGTTAGATGAAGTTTTACGGCCCAGTTTCGCAACTGTGGGATTCTCAATAGACCCATCTTGATAAATCTATTAACTGACACCATAACAGTGTAACAATTGCATGGGATTCATCGTATTCTGTCGAGAATGTCCACTTTACATTGAAGGAAATTATTGTGTCTTTGCTTTCATGATATCCTGTACTTACGTCAAGTTGAAGTTGCCTCAAATGACAAGAGGTACGGGGGCCGAAAATGGGGCAAATCGAAATTGTTTCGCGGGCCGCACAGAAGGGGGCCGCGGGCCGCAGGTTGCACACCCCTGCTCTAGACAAACAGGTTTTCTCTACCGGGTGTCTTTCTTCACAGTGGCTTAGCACATTGGCCATTGCCTAACGTGAAGTATGTGTGTACTGAGAACCTAGCCTTCCTTACACATGTGTAATTTGTAGGAGTCCCCTTACAAGTTGAGCTACATTGCAAAGAATTTTGATAAAATTTTGTTCCGAAGTGCTTTAAAATATGTAACGTGTTCCAGAAAAGGTTGTTTAGCATAGAAGGGGTGATATACTGACAGGATGGCTTTTTTCTTGTGAAAATGACTTTCATGAAATTTTAATATTATTACTATATATATATAATAACTGTTACGTGGAACAAAGTCATGTCTCCAAGTCCATTCAAATGCAATAGAGTTGCTGCAACCTACCCCACTCTTAACTGAAGATGTGTCCAAAGCCACGAGAGGAGAAAGAAAACAGTCGTGGCCCCTACCCCACCCCTTTCCCCTACAAAGGACCCTCATACTGCTGTTACTAGAAAATAGTACTATGACATGCATGATTCCAATTAGTTGATCCAAGGGCAACCACAGTATACATTAGTTCAGTGTTAAAAACGAATGCCATAAAAGAAGAAAATTTATAAATATGGACAGCAAAAAGAAGAAAGGAAACAACACCAGACCTGCCAACATTTGAAAACTGGAAATAGGAACACAGCGGCGCAATTTTGGAGAATCCGCCGGCCTGGGGGTGGGGTCTAAGGGGAGGGGGTGTCCCCCTCCCCTTTGGAAATTTTTTGAAGTTTAAATACTCTTAGATTCAAAATGGTGGCATATTTAAGGAATATGCATCAAATTTTTAAACAGGCAAAATTACAAATTTTCTTGGCTTTATTTTAAAAATTTGGATGATTGGTAGGCCTAACGTTAGGCCTATGTCTGCTGGAATTGTAGCCTAAACAAAAATGCAAAAATCAACATACCCCATCACAGTGATAAGTCTAAGGTTTTGTTAGTCTAGCAAATTGAACTTTGAACTAGTTCCCGGCAGTGCTGATTACATCAATTTATGCATTATAAGTGCACAAAATAAAACTTTCAGCTCATGTTACTTGTACTGTTAGGCTGGGCAGGCTAGGCTGCATGGTAATGTTAGTCATGTTACACACTTACTGCTTCTTCTTCTCTTCTTTCGAAATATGGTGACACATCCAGAAGGACATTACTTCACCACGCATGCGTCGAGAGGTATCAAGCCCTAATGTTGTTAGCAATAAACTGGGCAGGGTCCTTTTGATCAAGGGAATTTGCAACTACAGAAGCAGGGAGACTATTCCAATCCTTAACCGTATTAGGGAGGAAACTATGCTTGTAGCAGTTTGTCCTAGTAAAGAGGTGGCAAAAATGCAGATTATGCATCCAACGTGTTCTACGAGTGGGATGCCGAAGTCTATCCACAGGAATTTGTGCTTTTCCAAAAACACCCTTAGAGAACAGGATCAATCTGTTTTGTCTACGACGTTCCGCTAACGTAGGGAGATCAAGGTCTTTCAGAACAGAAGTCATAGACCCTGGCTCCCGGGAGAAGTTTGAGCTGATAAAGCGAGCCGATCTCCTTTGAATACTCTCAAGCTTATCCTGTAAATAAATCTGGTGTGGATCCCACACAGAACTTGCGTATTCCAAAAACTGGTCTGAGAAGACCCTTATAAGCAGCTAGCTTTACATCACTAGAGCAAAACGATAGGTTCCTTTGAAGTACCCCTAAGATTTTGTTACCTTTATTACAAATAAATTGGACATGCTTATCCCAACTAAGGTCGCTAGTGATAGAAACCCCTAAGTACTTAATTGAGTCAACCTTAAGTAACCTTTCACCATTCAAGACATAATCGAAACAAACAGGCTTCTTTTTCCTGGCAAAAGTGATGATATTACACTTTGAAGGCTGGAATCTCATACCCCACGTCTTAGCCCAGAGACCTAGATTATCAATGTCATCCTGGAGCCTACGACAGTCACTATCATCATCAATGATTCGATAGCAAACACAATCATCGGCGAAAAGCCTGACATTAGAACTGGCAACATTTACGATATCATTAATGTGCGCCAAAAAGAGAATGGGTCCTAAGACGGACCCTTGAGGGACTCCAGACACGACATCCTCAAAAGAAGACCGAGTACCATTCACTACAACAGCCTGTTTACGATCAGATAGGAAATCGTCAACCCACTGGAGGATCTGGTTCGATACACCTAGGCTAAAGAGCTTGGTTTTTAGTAGCTCATGAGGCACAGTGTCAAAAGCCTTTTCAAAATCCAGAATGAAAACATCCGTTTGTTTGTTCTTATCCAGGGATGAAGCCCAGTCTTCAATGACTGACACCAGTTGAGTATCACAGCTGTGTGATCTTCTAAAGGCATGCTGCTTTGATGAAAGGATATTCTTTGACTCAAAGAAGTCCATTAGATTTGAGCTTATAATGTGTTCTAATAATTTACAACAAATACAGGTAAGTGAGACCGGCCGATAATTACTTGGGAGAGAGCTGTCATTTTTTTTATAAATAGGGCAAACATTTGCCCTCTTCCAGTCAACGGGTATTCTCCCGCTTGAGAGGGATTGTTGATAAAGGTGACTCAACATAGGGGCAAAGTCAGATGCAATTTCTCTTAGGACCCAAGGATGGATATTGTCAGGTCCAACAGCCTTATTTTTATTGAGACCTTTTAACAGTTTTTCAACCCCATGTGTGGAGATAGAAATATCGGCCATTCTGGTACCAGAAGGTCTACGAAATGGGATTATACTGAACACAGTCTTAGTGAAGACACTAGTAAACTGGGAATTGAAGGCAAGGGCCTTGTCCAGATCAGTGATGGCTAGTTTGCCATTCATCTGGAGAAGGGGGATACTATGTTTATCCTTTTTTTGACCATTAATGTACTTCCAAAAGGGCTTAGTGTCATTTTTTATATCTCCGATCATACCATTGATGTAATTCGTATGGGAGATATAAACTTCTCTTTTAACTTTCTTACGCAATTCAACCCATTTGTCATGGATATTGTTCTTACGAGTTTTTTTAAAAATAGCATGCAACTTGTCCCGCCTTCTGATCAGCTTACGTATGCCGTCATTAACCCAGGGGAGGGATGTCCTAGTTCTAGTTAATTTGGTAGGGACATTTTTTTTAACAGTTCTTTCGAGGAAGGACTTTAATAATTGCCAGTTTTCATCAATTGAGCGATTATTTTGACCCCCGTTAAAGTAACCTAAAGCGAAAGTCCGGGTATCCCTCCTCATGGTACTATAATCACCCTTGGAAAACTGCCAAATAAGCCTACGGGATTGTCTGATGTTTGGTAAGAGACACTTCAGTCTACAAAATAAGGCCTCATGGTCGCTAAAAGGGTCCAAGGGAGAAACTTCAATGTACTGACTAGGCGAGTTGGTAATTAATAAATCAAGAGTGTTATCACCCCTAGTAGCGAAGTTTACAAGTTGATCAGCCGCAAAATCATTTATGATATCTAGAAGCAGCTTACCGGAACTATTAGTCAGACACAACCCACTGTCCTTATTGAGCCTAGTAAGCCAATCAATTCTGCTGAAATTGAAATCTCCCAAAATATGAAAGCAAGGTTGCTTTCTAGTTTTGTGATTTGCCATAATTTTGCTTAGTTGCTCCCGAAGTAAAGATGTGTGCTCGGATGGAGCGTCAGGATCCCTATACCAGGAGGCGACATAATGCATAGTTCCATTAATAGAGAACTTGGCCCAGATTGACTCAGAACCATCAGTGAGATTGCTGACCCTTGAAGGGGTCAGGTTATTTTTAACCAGGAGCATAGTGCCACCACCCCCAAGTGTACGATCATTTCTGAAAATGGTATAGTCTAGGCAGGAAGGGAACAACTCACTCGTTGTAATAGAGTCATCAACTTTAGTTTCCTGAAGAGCCACAACATCAGGTTCAGTTACACTAAGAAAGGCTTGAAGATCAAGTTTTTTACCCCGAATACCATTAATATTTATTGAAACTAAGGAAATCTCCTTCTTATGAGCAGTTTTATTTCCAGGGATATGCTTCGATCTTGAAGGTGTCTCAGCTAGAGTAACGGAAACATTTTGATCCCCATTATGATCCGAATCAAGAACTTCAAAACTATTACTTAAGCCTACATTGGGATTGCTATTTTGGGAAAACGGTGCTATAAAAGTGGTAGTAAGATTACTTTGGTTACAGGTTGGACATATCCAAACGCAATTTGTGGCCTGGATATGATGATAATCAGCCTAGCCTAACACAAACCTCGTTTAGGCCTTGGCCTATGTGAACGATTCTTGGTGGGGTTTATGCAATGTATTCAGAAAAAAAATCATATAAAAAAGTCCCACCTATTTCACAATCTCCGCGACTTTCGTAGTTCAAAAGTTAGACCTCAACGTAACCGTTAAGTTCAGGCCTAGGCTAGACTGCACACATGTGCTATTTGGCCATGCCGCACTTTCGCTACGTTACCGTTAGTATGATACGGCGAACTACGGTACCGAAAAACGCTTGCAGGCTCGCAGCTTACTGTCCCAAAGTTTAATACTCAAAAACTTCGTTGCTGGTCTTCCGTTCAAAATTGAACACTGTCATAAGTACTTTGTTCAATCTTCAAATATTCTTTTTCATCCTTCTTAATCTCAAACAACAGCATTGCGATTAGATTAGTCCCACTGGTTATTAAACAAACATGCACTATGTATTGCGTATATACCGTATACGTACCTACCACCGCAGGTGCCACACGGACTTCGCGGTCGGTCCGTGGGCGCAGCTGTGGTGCTTTGTAAAGCATTAACGATCGTTACGGATATGTACTGTCAGTGTGCACATATCCTGAGACATTTTAGCGGGATGTCGCATACATAATGCTGAAGTCTTGGTCATAGTGTTTACATATATGTACACGTACAGCCCATACAAGTTCGATCCACGAATCATTAATGAGGTGCGTGACATGCGTTTTAAATAATTATGTTGCAAGGATATTTCTTGTACTATTTTGGGGGTGGGTGCTAGAAATCGGAACGTTCCGATTTTTTGCTATGTACGGACTCAAAAATCGGAACGGTTCCGATTAAATCGGAACGGTTGGCAGGTCTGCAACACAAGGCAAATAATTTCATATTTTTTGCAAGCATACAGTACATCATGCTTTTGAATTCTTACAAATGTATGGTAGGGTGAGGCTCGGAAGTCTTCAATGCCTGCACCCCCCCTCCCCCAAACAATAAACCTGGGTCCGACCCAGCATGCTTTGCCCACCCTGGCGCCGCCCCTGCACGTAAAAAATTAAACGTGCATATAAAGTGTGTTACTCCGATAAAGATACCATACAAACTGACCAATGAATATAGACCTTATGCATATGATGTCACAATGGAGAAAGTGCTCCCTCTTTTGGAGGAAAACGGCGGAAAAGCGCGTATCATGGCAAGTTACACCAATAAATGCAGACAGCTGATTTGTCAACCAATCGTATACGCGCGTAAGTCTACTACACGTGAGCCGAAATCCACGCCATTCGTGCACATGTGCTTCGTTGTTTTCACCCACTGAGCTATATAACTGGAGGACGCACCTCAATGCGGAATACGCCTCGAGATTGAAGCCGACTTGGGAGGTCACGTGACGTATGTTAGCTTACTCAAGTCGATTCCACTGTCCCAGAGACGCGTATCTAGAAGTGAAAGTAATGTAACGTAGATTCATTGATGTACACGCTAAAGCAATCCGTTGTTACTATACTCATTAGGTCTCTAGTGTTTTGTTGTAATTAATAGGGAATCTTTACACTATGATTGTGTGATCAAAAGATTGTTTTTCACAAACTTTTCTTGATTTTAGGAGTGGTCCTGCCTATTCGAAGGACAGAGCGTGTGACCACATTTCGAATACATCGAGACTCGTTGACTTTGAAACATTCGCGATAGCACCGTCACTAAACAGTAGACTGTCCTTACATGTGCACAGATGTTCTGCACAACGCATTGAAAGCGTCCTTTTGACACAAAAACACCAAGGCGCATGAAGGAAAGCTAACCCACGCGCGCACATGCACGCTTGCATTTTGGCCAATGATGTGCCTCGAATCCTCCTACACGGTACGCGTTTGGTGCTCTGTATGTTATACGACTATTGTGATGTAAGCCTTTTCATGAAGTTGCTGAGGCGGCGCAATGGTGTGTACGCTGACGCGTGATAGCGCGCAAGTTAGTGTACAAGAGGCAGAAGAGACGCTAAGGCCCGCTACGGTGCGGTAGCATATACATGTACATCTTTGCATCAGCGCTAGATACGCGGTGGAATCGACTTAAGCAAACTAACCTACATCACGTGACCCTTCATGGTGGCTTAAAAAAACCTTATTGTGGAATGATCCTTCCTAGCATATAGTTCAGTGTTTTCACCCAAAATGACGTCAGTGTGATGTCAATGCATAAGGTCTATTTGAAGGGCAAGATCGCGCGTCTCTAGAGGTTTTGAAGGGCACACGTCCCTTGTGTCACAGTAGTATCTAGGCCTATAGTTTCGCTGTGCGTGTGTGCTGTAAGTACACTGCAATCAGAACCGGAAGCTGGCGGGTACCGTAAAGCCGCAGTCACACTACAACGAATTCGGATCGGATTCCGATCCGATTTTTGTGAGTTTTTATTAAAATCTTCTCCATCTCTGGTCAGAGAGGGACCAAAATTTGCCAACCAGTGTAAATATATGATTTGCATCAGAGGTCTATGAAAATAAAATGTTAACTGATTTTTTTCGTGACGTCACACCGACAAACAGCTATTATCGGACACGCGTAGTCCGATAAAAGCTGTCTGTCGATGTGATACACCTAGCTCACTCTTCACACTGACTGACTACATCTGGGCTCTCTATACCAGTTTCACAGTATGCCTGCCTTTCTGCAGGTTTTTGTTTTTCTTGCAAGTAGAAACTGGGAAAAAATATTGTTGAGCGTCCGACTGTGAATGGCAGGACGAGGGGAGGGGTCGGAGTAGGGGGATTGGGACAGTTTAAGATGGTGGAAGGGGCGGTAGTCTAAGAAAGTGTGAGGATCACTTGTTTAGATGAAGACAAAAACATGTGCTTTTCTTATGGAAACAACAACTTTATTTGCACAAGATTTCACCCATTCAGGATAAGGGGGGGGGGGGGGCTTTCAAAATGAGACATACTGCAAATATTAGTAACGAACGGACAATAGATAGCTGCAGGCGTCCAACGATGTAAATAGTCCTTACTCTGTGGTAACTGGTGATATGTTGCAGGTCAAATATCTCCCAGTGTACGCATGGAAGTACTACCACGGATTAGTACTTCAATGGACGGAACATTTCAGTTGTAGCAGGCCACAAACGGCATTTATTTTAAACTTGGCCAAAATATCACCGAGTCTCTTCTTAGTATTAACGTGAGAATTACAATTACCTTGAACAAACTTTTAGAGTGATGTAAAATTGCAGGCTATCGATACATCAAAAATACTACGAACATTTCTCGATGTTCGATAACTGAAAGTAATAAAAGTGAAGCTTAGTGCATTGTGAACAAGTGAAAAGGAAGTGTCTAATCATATTTCCAGTGACAACCTATGAATATAAATACAAATTGAACGCCATTTGGGTAATGTTAAGGCAGTGGCGTGCTCCCTCCCCCTTTGGAAATTTCTGAAAAATAGGTGTCCTTAGATGCAATCTCGTGCCACGTATGCTCCCTTTCGAAGTAAAATTTGTGTTAAACTTCTTACGTAATTGTAGTAACTAAAAGAAAAAATGCTAGGCTGTTGAAAGGTAATAAGGTGGGGGGGGGGGTATCCCCACATTAACGTTGAAAGTTTATGAAAAATTGGGTGTTCTTACATGCAATCTGGTGCCACATATGCTATCTTTTTGAAGCAAAATTTGTGTTAAAATATTTGCATATTTTAAGGAAGACAAAAGAATCGCCGGCCTAGGGGATTGGTCTGAGGGGAGGTCCCCTCCCCCTTGAAAATTTTTGCATGCAATCTGGTGCCATATTTGCTACCTTTGGAAGTAAAATTTTTTTGTTAAAATATTAACGTATTGTAAGGAAGAAAAAAGAATCGCCGGCCTTCGAGAGGGGTCTAAGGCCCCTCCCCTTTTATTTGGTACCTGGAAGAGGGGTCTAAGCGGAAGTCCCCTCCCCCTTTTAATTTTTTTGAAAAACTAAGTGTCCTTAGATGCAATCTGGTGCCACATATGCTAGCAACCTTTTGAAGTAAAATTTGTGTTCAAAAATGTACGTATTTCAGGAACTAAAAAAATTGTCATCTGCGAGAGGGCCAGCGTCCAATGCCCTTCCTGCTTACGCCACTGTGTTAGGGCATTGAACCACCACAAACCTACAGACATATTCAAAATGTTCTGTTTAAGAGCAAAACTGGGGTTTAAAATAAAATACAACATCATCCTGTCTAAACAGATTTAATCATTCGCAAACTCTTAAGGCCCATGGATGAAAAAATAAAATAAGTGTGTAAAGAAATTAACCGAAATAAAACAATACGAGCCGATGGCTGTACTTTAAGGCTGAACTCGGCAAAAATGCTTCCCGGCATTCATTCCTGACAGTGCAGAAATAAACCCTCCACTCATCACAACCAGTACAAGATGAATTAATAACTGATCAAGAAAACTGCTTGGCAAGCACATTTTCTGAGTGCGTGTATTAGTTTTCGCAAACTTAAAGGTGGGCAC
This sequence comes from Holothuria leucospilota, assembly GCA_029531755.1. Lineage (NCBI taxonomy): Eukaryota > Metazoa > Echinodermata > Holothuroidea > Aspidochirotida > Holothuriidae > Holothuria > Holothuria leucospilota. The sequence goes on from CM055961.1 coordinate 46,430,940, forward strand.
GATTGGAAAAGGATTTGGAGCTCCACCTACGCTTAATGGCGTGGCAACGTTTTTTGCCAGAATTCTGGGACTCATATTTGGACAGGTATTGCCAACATCTAATCCAGGCGATTTCTTAGCATTTTGTACTTCGAATTGATCGAAGGGAAGTATGATAACACTGAATGTGACTCGGGAGGAATTCAAAAGAACTTCGTAAGTGCTTGTGGTATTAGTCCTTCGTAACATAAAACATAACATAAAATAATAACAGAAAGGAAACCAAACAGACGAAAGAAACTGAAGAGATCAAATTACTGTGTGACCAGAGAATGTAATGCTCTGGGTGCACTAACATGTCAGTTAAATGTACACGATGTAATGAACACGATACACTGTGTATACATTCTTTATATGCCCTTGGACGACATTCTGTGAAAAACGGCTTTTACAATACTTGCAAAACAATACAGGTTCCTCTCTATTACCGTTTCTATCGTGCTTAGTCTCTCATTTCTTACAGCTACAACATTTCTATTGCGATGAATTTCTTGCAACAGTCCATTTTGTAGTAATTCTAACCCTCCAAAGTTTACATACCTATATATTTACCCTAAGAGCATAGAAAGTTCTCGTAGAAGACCGTAACCTTAGGCTTCACCTACTACACAAAATAAATAAATCCCTCATCCTCTCACAAGTATAGTCAACGGTGACATTCAATCATACAAATAAATGGTAATCAGGAAGCAGAATATTTCTTTAAGCGTACTGTATATTTAGAACTTTAAGTTTCTGCAATCAGGTGAGCAACTCATCTTTAGGTTGAGCAACCGATTGGGATCAAATTTACATGTCAATATGGCAAAAATCACAACACCCGCGTACAAGCTGAGCGACAAGGCACTAAACCAAGCAAACAAGTATTAAGGCGAATAGAGGAAAAGAAGGCTTTGTCTATTTGACATTTTCACGATTACATCAGAAAGGTAAAGCAGACTAATATCCCTGTCCTATAGTGAACCCACGACTTCACGTTGTAGCACCCATCTTGGCTTTGGTAGCCCATTTCCTGTCTATGGTTAAGCGTTTACCGTTGACCCCTCACAAAAGAGCCACCGCATAAAAAGGAGAAAAAGCAAAACTGCATAAGTCGTATGCCATCAAGGAGATTGTCCCTTATTTAAGTTATTAAGTTTTCCCTAGTAAAGTTTCATGGTATCATTAAGTAAAGTTATAACGTATTATGATAAATATAAAGTATTCTAGGCTACATTGTAAAGTGAATTTGCACAATAAGTGTACAAAATAGAAAGAAAAAAATTGAGGTGATGTATTTATTGTGGAAATATTAAAATCATAACTTAACATTGTAACCAAGCATAATGTATGTTGTAGTCCGCTGTTGTATTTAGTGTATACCATTTCTCCTTCCTGTTTTGGCTAATCTTTGTGACTTGTTTTTTCCTAGGCCCGGGATTTCGGCGTAGACATTTGAGATGATCATACCCTGGATGATGGTGAAGATAATAGTATCAATGAATCAGAAGACGTGGACAATTACAGGGAATACTATGTAATACTACGCATGATGATGTATGAGACAATTAAGTGACTTGACTAAATGGCATACATACACGCCTGTAGTCAAGAAGGAGGGGCAAGGGGGAAAAAGAAACCCCCGAAAAATATTCGCCTATTAGAAGGTCAAAAATTACCATTGCCTTAAATGCATTTAGTATGTCTCGCCCCTGAAAAATATTTCGCCCTACTAGAAGCTTTTTTTTTGCCCCCCTTCAGTCCCTTGTCTGGCTACGGGCCTGCGCATATAATATTCATTAAAACGTGTTGATGAGCAAGGTATGTTATAGAAGTGATACAGACAAAGGAATGAAAAAGGGTAACTTGAATTGTGTATGTGGGTGCACTCAGCAACATGTCCTTAACAGGACACGGTACAGCCGGCGAGAGCTCCGCTCTCGCACGTCTTTCCTAGCTCACGCAGAGCTCGAAACTGGCGTAGCTGCCCGAAAATTCCGTCGCTGCAATGAGAAGTCTCGCGCGGCTGCACGTGCCTGCCTTGGCAAGCAGCCCGCCCTCCAGCACGTACGTCTGCTGGGTTAGTTGGAGGTCAGCCAGGCTAATGAGGAAATCCCGCGAATTCCTTACCGGTACATTTCCCGCGTACCGCTAAGGAAGCGAGGGTGAGTATGGGTGTGTGTGTGGGGGGGGGGGGGGGTGTGTGTGTGTGTGTGAGGGGGCTATTGAAGAGGCCTATTTACTTCAACAATATTTCGTCTTAGTAGTAAAGCGAGATGCAAAACTGAAATGTTGGAAGAAAACTAAGTAGATTGGTTTTTAAGTTTCCCATCTATATGATCCGTGTATATTTACAAACATGCTAACCCACCTGCTACTCAAATGTATATTCGTTACTTCTTATGCCCCTTGTGGTGCAGAAAGCAAGCGGGCACATATAAGGTCCGAGAGGTGTTTTGAAAAGCATCATGAATACATTAGTCTAGCAAAAATACCTAATTTACTCACTCTTGACGTGTAATTTTGTCTTCATTTTTAACGAAATATAGAAGGAAAACAGGACCTCTGAAATCCTTCCTTTTCATAGTTATTGTTTTACGTGACAAAATAAATATGCTTATGCTAACACCTTCTAGTGAGACTCAAAAGCGACGGAGGTTTAAATTTGTAGGAATTTTCTAATACTTGGGGTGGCATTATTAGTTTAACATCTGAGCTTTTGACAATTGAACGCTAATAATTTCGACGACTGCTAATACACGTGTTAGCATTTATTGAGATGTCAGGTCACTACCTTTCCACTTCTCCTTCACCCCCCCCCCCCCCCCATAAACAGCTAACGAGCACACTATCACTAGTGTTTGCTAGAAAAAAAGTCTAGACTCATGCTCACAAGGTAGAAAACGAAATTTAATTAGGCACAATTTAATGAAAGGGGCATGTTTCAGTTATTTAAATACCCTGCAGCACTTGTGTATTACTAATAAGAACACCAAGTCTAATGTATGTAACCTAATTACCCGATGTGACTTGAATAATCTTTTACTCATATGTTTGATTTTCGTCCCTGGAAAGTCAAATCAGGACAATCACCCTGCAGCCAAAATAGCAGGAAAAGGGACAAACATAAAATTTTCAAAACACTTCCAGGGGCCTTAGCTTGACATGTGATCACCATGGACCCCGAGCGACTGCTAACTTGATCTTTCAGAGGTTGCATCTAGCAAGTATGTGGATATGCCTACTAATATGGGGATGTCTACGGGGCCCCTGCTCATATCAGGAGAAGTAGGCCTAAGTGCAATACATTATAAATGAAAGGAACACAGGAGAAGTGCTATAAGGGAGAATTATAATGTATGACCGTTGGGAAGTCTACGGAAAATGAAGACGTGCTAAAGATACTGTTTTTCGTTGTTGTCTGAGTCCATCCATTGTAATTAGGTTGATTATTATATGCCGTAGCAAAAGTGACTCCATTTGATATTACATATTTTCGTGCAGCTGTAGGCTACAGCCATGTTCCCTCAAGTCTTAAAAATTCAACTTGATAAATTGGGAGAACTTAGACCGAGGTAGGTTATTTTAACAACAAATTGTTAACCTGATACTTGTGAGGTCAGTGCGAAGAACATGCATTTTATGCGAACTGAACATTACATTTTGTTAATTAGTGCATCCGACTCACAAGTTCTTCTATATTCACTCTAGTCAAGTGCTGGCACGATCTGGTCCAAGAAAGCATTAAGGGCTGAGTGTTAACTTAAATAGTTTGGGGTAAATTAAAAGAGGTTTTAAATATAGTTAACTATGCAGCTTTCACCAAATTGTCTGCACCCCATTGACATGAAGATAAGAGTAATACGGAAACGGTCATAATTATATTAGAGTCTCATTAGAACCACTAAAACACTGCAATCCTTAGTTGGTTTGAGCAGAGATTTCGGAAGCTTCAGAATCTGTGAAGCAAACCCCATACTCCATCAACTTTAAGAGTTCTCGAACATCGTTCTTGCGATGCCGCCGTTTGTTCATTCCATCATGCCCGATAGACTCGGCTGTGCAGAAAGTTTTGTAAACAATTTTGAATTCAGCCTTTTAACCAAATCCTAATGACACCTTTGAAAGTATTCATATTTGTCTTAGTTTCATCTATATACATATATAGCGTTGTACTAGGTTTACAGAATGCACTTATTGTTTTGTTTCTAAGAAAGGTTAAGAAAGCTCGACGGATGTCACAGATGCGACGTTGTGTGTTTAATTACATAAGTGACTGGATTTCGAGCATTGTTCAGCACCATTTACCATTTCACTTGTGTTATCCAGTTTATACTTTGTAGCATAATATTCACTAGGAAATATTGTTGTTAACAAATATTTTTAGTTATGTGTTAGCCGTTTCTTGTGTATACTTTTATAATTTTGTATCAAATATGGTATTTGGGGGAAGGCAGGGGAATACACATTGAAAGTGATTAAAAGAACCACTTGCTTTAACTATACTCTTTGGAGTATATCGACTACGCCTCCCAGCAATACGTGGAAAAAGACCTGATACGTATTTTAAAAATTGTAGCACACTACTTTTATACAAAAAAGAAATACGTTTTCTGCATTTAAAGGAACGTTTATCAGGGATATTAAAGTATGTGGTTCGGTTGCTTGTTACTTTCAATAGATTGATTAGTTTACAATGATTTTCTTTTACATCTTACAAGTTGTTTCATTCTTCAGAAATTAATGTAAATTGTTTGTACATAAGTAATTGTATGTGTCAATAACTTTTAAGTAATGCGTACACACCATATAATATAACCTTTTGCTGTGTATTATTCATGTTAATGATCAATTCTCCTTCGGCTAACCGTTCACTCGTTTACTTTTCAGCACATATTTCATGAGTTCTGATATCTTTTTCAAGCAAATACTCATATATTTAAAGATGTTAATAATCACTTACCTGTGATAGTGCATTTCATTCAAGTCTTTATATTTCGTATGTACGTTAAACATAGTTTCATATATGTCGACCTTGTAAACTACCGTATTAATTCTAAGCTATTAACAAGTTTCAATTACAAAATGTATTTTCAACGTTCATGTTTAGTCATCATTTTCATGAAATATGTCTCTTTCCTTTGAGATTCATACCAAGAATACCCGAAAGTGTGCCACTTTTCCAATAACCCCGACTATTTGTCACACGTGCGGCAAGTAGTCAGTCCATGCATCACGACCACTTGTCGCACCTGCGACAAGGAGTCTGTCCTTGTCTGAGAGAATGCCATTTTTGCAAATAATCCCCGACTACTTGTCGCACGTGTGACAAGGAGTTAGTCCATTTACCATGAAATAACATATGAGGATGTCGTATTGGGCTGTAATTTTGTCAATATTTGGCGAGAAGTTATGCAAAAGAGCTGTCCAGATAGAGTTAGAAAATCCATTTTGAAAATAGAATTTGTTTTTTACTTTATCACGGAAAGGTCTACATTGTTTTCTGCGTTTGTTGTAATACTTACGTCTTGTATCTTGATAGTTTATCATTTCAAGAAAAGCAACTTTACCATTTTTAAAGCTGTAGTAATTTACATACTCAGTACACGTAGTTCAAGGGTGGATATGACATCAGGACGGTTTTGATAGGGCTTTACTTTCTTTTAAGATACCTAAGGCTTCATCAAAGAATTATAAGCGCACAACACTATTCCCCTTTGGGGATGTTGCAACATTCGTGGGCAAAACGTTGGCCTACGTTAGCTAAAATATCCTATACATTTTATTCAGACGTTGCAAATGTTCTGCCCGAATGAATGGAGTGCAGTCCCTGCCATAAAACTGTGTCTCATCTTTGAGGCCACACCTTCATTACTGTTCAGTCATTATCGCTTGTTAATTTCTTCACTTGTCTTTCACGGTTCTTTGTCATTATTAAATTCGAACGACAAGTTGGGACCTGGCTGGGATAAATCATAAGGGCCACCATAAGCGGACGATAACGCGATGGTGCTAACAGGACTAATATCCACTGTTTTAGAGCATCCATTTTATTCTATTTCTCTATATCACTAATTAGTCTCAAGTGGTTGTGATGTAGTCAATAATATCACCCACTGGTTGTAATAAAACTCGTTGGACGCCGCATTTAATCTTTTTTTTTTAAAATAAACTCTCTTTTCAGATAAAGAACTCATCATAAGTTACCTATTTCCTATTGATCAAATTCGATGAAAAAGTGGCACTTAATAGTAACAACCCATTGAATTGTGTATAATCTATGTTCTTTGGAAGTATTTTGTTTCTAACAATTTTGATGGTTTTCTGACATATTCCTTACATTCAATGTAGCCGACCTTGTAACGACTTCTTTGGTCTTATTTCGAATAAAAGTTATGAGTTCCTTTTGGAACATCCTAAAGTCTTATGATATGAAATGTGTTTTTCTTAATATCTTTTACAGACTAATGATGCTTCTAGTAGCATATATTATATACTAAACTTATTTCTAGACTTCATGTTGTTCTCGCTCTTTTTAACCTTAGTTACAGGGTAATTTTGGCTTCCAGTACGGAACATTAGAGCCTTATGAAAGAGTGCCAAAATATTTCCCAAATAATTTCGGATTACGAGCAAATTCACAAAATATTTTGTTACAATTTTGGTTACCGATCATATGACAAACAGTCTGTTACTCTATTAAAACCTTTTGTCTCCGAAATTCAAGCCAACACTCATCTCCGGAATGACTAGTACTTTGCACACGTTAAATGTGTGTGCACACGCAAAATGTGTGTGCAGAGTATTTTAACTGTGTGTGCAAAGTATTTACTTGCACACTAAATGTGTGCAAGTACTGAAAAGGGGCTTTGGCGATCTTGCGAGGTATCTAAACTATTAATTCGGCATAGTTTTCAAAAATATTGGAAGCACATTGGTAGAAGACTCTCAAATAGCCATTCACAATGTTTTTGTAAGGTTTACTATCATAATTTGTATTTACAATCCCACGACGATATTGCTGTTTAGATGTAGCAAAGCTAGGTCTTAAGCCGCGGTCACACTACAACGAATTCGGATCGGCTTCCGATCCGATTTTTGTGAATTTTTATTTAAATCTTTCCCATTACGGGTCGGAAAGAACCCAAAATTTTCCAACCTGTGTATATGATTTTTATCGCAGAACTACGAAAATTAAATTTATACCAATTATTTAGTGACGTCACATCGACAGATAGCTTTTATCGGACTACTAGTGTCCGATAAAAGCTGTCTGTCGGTATGACGTCACGCAAAAATCAGTTAACATTTCTTTTTCATAGACCTCTGATGCAAATCATATATTTACACTGGTTGGCAAATTTTGGGCTCTATTTGACCAGAGATGGAGAAGATTTTAATAAAAACTCAAAAAAATCGGATCGGAATCCGATCCGAATTCGTAATAGCGTGACCGCGGCTTTACACTGTCATTTTGTGAGATATCTTGCCTAAATCAAGTCATGATTCCCAGCAAAAAAAAAAAAAAAAACGAGTATGATTTTCTCCCCAATTTGATATGTTCGTTGTTTCTTATTCATCGTTACAGCTTACTGTGACTATAAAAGTCGAGACAAATTAATGTACTCTTGTTGAAATATCTGTTGAATTGTAATTGTTTTGTAGTGTACCGAAAGCTCGGTGGATTCTATCTTTATTGAGTAGAATATTGGTCCGGTAAAATTGCCGGTCAATTTCGGATAAACGGGATCTTAAAGTAATTTGCATGTCTAGTCAATAACATCGACTCGTTCCTAATTTTAGATAATGTTGTCTTTAGTTGCTTTCGGCAAAAATGATTTTTTTTTACCATCCTTGATTGATGTTCTTTATACTCTTCATGTAATCCCTTCCAATTTTCCTTTGTAATCACGTAAAGCAAAATAAATGGGTAAAAAAAACCCCAAAATTTTCCATTTGGACGTTGTTTGATATTTTAAGTTTGCAACTTAACTGTACGTGAATTGTTTCGTTAATAAGTATATTTTGAGCAGATCATTAGGGAACATAAAAAAAAGCAAAATTCCTCCTCAAATTACATTTTAAAGTAATATATCAACAGTGTGATGATAAAGTAAAGTTTTCCTGTATTGTATTAGCCTGAAAACTTTCTCTACGGAGGAAAATCCCTGTTACAAACCCTGCCTTTTAATATCTGTCCACCCAAACTTGCCCATGGTATTTTAATGAAACCGGCATCGGGCTGTGGCCGAGTGGATAAAGACGGTGACATCTGAAGCTATGGAGCTTAGCAACCAGGAAGTTCGGGCTTTGATCCCCGGCCTGGTTAAAGTAAGGTTGGTGGGTTTTTCATTCATGAGCAATCTACGGGTTTCCCATCTGAACTGGTGTTTCAAAAGAAACCAAATTTGATCTAAATTGTTAAGTTCGTTAGCCACCCGACGTGAAGTTGTAATTCAAAGGTCACACGACCTTCTCCCAGGGAGCTGTAAGGGAACCCCCTGCTTCTCCCACCTTTGTGGTCGTATGGCGTCGTAGGAAAAGTGCCCTCTACCCTTACTCATAAGGCCCTTCAGTGTTGAAAAAAGAGGAATATTTTCAAGAATTTTTTGGTGAACTTAGAAGAATATTCTCTGTAAAAACCTATATATTATTGTAAAGAGCAAAGATGGGGAATTTGAATGAATATTTTATTTTTGTAAACTAATCTCATTATGTATGCAAATATGCAAATTAGATGACGTAATACGCCTTTTTTCTTTTTTCTTTCCATAGAATACCCTATAAAACACATACAGATCACTATTATTTTGTAATTTATGGTGCAGGAGATTGTTTGGCATCCTTTTCCCTTTCATTTGATACCAAATTTGAGGTAATTGGACCTAAAATGAGGAAGATATAGCCACTTTTCTCTTGCTATATAGCCCACACAGTCCACACTGTACTACACACACTTGACCTATATGACCTTTATATACACAGTGCACAGTGAACAGTGTGGCGCAGTGCTCAGTGAAACGTAAACAACTTTGGATCTGTAAATAGAGCTGCATGGGCTTTGTAAGGTAGCTCTAAATGGACATTTTAGTGAGTGAAAAAGTAGGAGGGGTGTTGTGGCTTATAATTTTTGATATTGGGAGGGGATTTTTGGGTCAGAAATGCATGTTTTGGACCAAAATTGACTCATTTTTGTAAAATGCATTTGTCTGGATCTTTGAACCTCTGTAACTCACCCTACCCTTGCCATTTATTATTATATCTTGGAGTATTTTTATAAGGAATCTTATAACGGACATTTTGGTGTTTCAATGGAAAAGATCTGACTTTCCGTTGTTGAGTTATGATTTTTATGGTTGGGTGGGTATTTTGGGATTGTAATGTAGATTTTGACCGATTTTTGAAAAATTATACTTGAAATATCTCTAAATTCCCTATACCTGGCATCTTATCACCTCTCATGGTGTTCTTTTAGGTTCTAAGGTATTCAGAAAAAAAAGTGAGTAGGGTGACCTTTTCTTAAGTGCCTGAACTCGAATTTTGAAAATATTGAGTCATATTTAGCAATTTTGGGCATTTTGGGGGCATTTTTTGAATGTAAACAACTATTTTTTGATGTTTTGTGAAAAATTTTCTATGCGCACCCCCCCCCCCCCCCCTCTAAAAAAATGGTAGCATTCGATAGATCTATTTGTTGGCTTTATTTCGTTGGTTAAATAAAGGCTGTAGGTTGTTGCATGGCTGAGAAATAATTTTTTAAAAGCGAATCCTCGATTTGAGTGACCCAGTCACTCAGCTTATGGGAAAGGGCTAGAGCCTGAGTGAAATTAAATATATCAAACAACCCCTGTGTTTATTAACTGTCTTCATTGACTTTGCCCACGTTTGTCGGCGCAGTGCACTGCTTACTTATTTGCATTTCACTTTAACCTTATAAAATCACATACCACATGTTCAACTTTAATGTTATTGATTCCAAGATCGGGGAAGAGTCGCAACATAGTCGTACTCACTCTCAGTTAATGTCCAAGTCTCACCTCTCGATGCCCTGTCCTCGTACTCGAGAATATGTACTCACACAAAACATTCATTTGCTAGTAGCTAACAAATGACAACTAGAAATGTAGTTACAGTATCCGTAACTAATGTTTATGGAAGCGATTCGTACTTATACTGGCTTATACAACAATACAACTAAGTTAGTGTAGACTACATAAACACGGCTGTAATACGATAGTACGATGATACAGGCCTAGGGTAGGAACAATCTAGACTAGAGGCCGTGCCGAGTAGAATATCAGAACAATATCCTGCGGCATGCACTATGCAACTATGGCCATACTATACGGTACCATGCTTCTATGCACAAATTAGTTGTGTGTTTCGTGCTTCGCGGTTGATCACAGTGACGCTCAGTTCCGTGTTTTAGATCTTCTGCACATACTCAAGAATGTCAAAAGGGTTACTACTACTAGGACTAACAGTGTTCTATGTCTTGATAACATATCCTACAAAGGTGAGGAAAGAGTAAATGACGCATCTTCTATAAGACCAGTAAATGATCTTTTTACCTACAAAAAGTATTATAAACAAAGCTAGCTTTACAAATTAAGGTTTTCGTTATATTATTGTAATTTTTCAACTTTGTATCAGTCACACCTAGTGGAAATCATTTCAAGATACCTGGATTTGTGCAAACTTATTTGCCTAAGTCATTCAGACGTTTGGACATTGAAAAATATAGTCTTACTTTGCAATGAAAAGACCATTATTTTCTTAGTGACTGCTTTAAAATTATGTACACGTGGTAAGAAATATACAGTACTTGCAGCAGTTGTGATCATGAACTGCTTCTTCAGATAGCGTGTCACAAAGAAACTGCCACGTGACCTGATCCTGTGTTATCACAATACGTTAATGAGAAGCTGCGCTTCCAGAAATATAATTATGAAGGAATACGACGATTCTGTGACGTCATTATACACTGTACACAACACAGACACATCAGGGAGTTGCTATGTCAAATCGACCTTTGCTTGAAGAGGAAATTCCCCGAACTTGGAGTATTGACAACAAATTTTTAGCTGCGTGTAGAGTACATCTTTAATGAGCGGTCCTACACTGTAACTAAGTCTTAGCTTAATCCGTAGTTGTTCTTCAAAGTATTGCATAATAATTTGAAGAAGCAATGAAAATATGCGATTCTTAAATATGTTTCTATTGAAATATGAAAACAGAAAGGCCTGGAAATTTGGTTTGGGATTAAAGTGTAGACCACTGGCTTCAGTTTAGATAAATATGGTCCTTTCTTGGAGAAACATTTTTGCTTCTTAAATTTCCAGATTTTAATATGCCAGCGATTGCAGTATATTTGCTATAGAAAACAATCTGTAGCAGATATCGCGAAAACACCGCACTATAGCATATGATCACGACAGTTCAGCCTTACTTGTAAGTGTTATTTTAATGCGGTCTGCTAAAAAACGATGATCCCACAACTTAAAATAAACAAAAAGTCCCGCAACTGAGGAAAAAGTTCCTGTCTTTGAGAGCAATTTCATAAATTTATTTACAAGCGCATCCTAAACCATATTCATTGCCGTCTTTAAGTGGACTTTCATGAAAAAGGAAAACAAGATCGCCCAGAGAACACCCTAGTTTCGGGTAATTTCTGGTAAGTGGAAGGACTGGGGTTCCATAGACGTCCCCTTTTCTTCCTCATGTTCTTTATTACAACCTTCACCGGAAACATGTGGGCAGATGAACAATATCTCCTCCAGCGTGTTTTGAAACTAGATGAAAAAATGATATCACTGTCTGGCTGCACACCATGGAGTAAAACTTTACACAAGTAGGATCACATAGCAACCAGAAAGCCCAAAAGGCTTAGTGATTCCTTGCCAAAAGACGTTGCTTTGTTACACTGAGGTTCATCCTTCAAATTTATACTTGTTTACTATGTCATTTTTTACGATGTTTTCACAATTTTAACTCTGCTGACCTCACATGATCTTTGAATCCCACCAAAACTTGAATTACAACCAAATGAAAAAAGAACGTGTCCTAGAAGGGATTCGAACCCGGGATGTCTGTTTCAGAAACCGAGCCACCCTCCTCTACAAAGAAACAAGAATGTTAGAAATTCCATAAAGAATATAGAAAATAACACAAATAGCACAGATCAACCAAATATTTGTATATCACGGAATAATTTCCTTTTAACTTTCAAAATGTACCATTTTTAGGAAAATATGCGAATCTGTGACATAAAAGGGATTACAAGGTACGTGAATGTTATTATTTGTTTTGTAAAGCTTCATTTCATGGACTTTGAAACATTGTGAGAGCGTCAACAATTTCTCAAAAGTAAATGGGGGAGGGCGGACCTTCACCATAACTCTTTCCAACGGTATCGGGGAAAAACACTGACGGCTTTTTCTAGTACTCATCTTTTACGTTACATGAACATATTTTCACCAGTGGAAATTTTAAATGTGTTCCCTTGAAACCGTTGCTGACAGTTTGAAAGTGTTTTAGTCATCTGATCGAAGAACCAGGGGTCTGAATTTGTCATATATGTGTAATAATTACAAATTCTTCGCAACACAATTGTCATTATTTGCCATTTTTTGTATCTCTTCCCTTTTATTCTTGCACTTTCGTTGCTTTATCATGTAAGCCTTGACGACACCGAAGAAGTGAAAACTATTTAGCAAAGCAAAACTAAGTTCGAAAAGTGTTTTGAAATTAAACCCTAATCGGAATCTAATTGCCTTCTATTGTACAAAATCCTGAGAAATATTCCCTCATTTATCAAGTTTGGATTCTCCTGTTCACTATTTAATGTGGTTTAGGGGAGGGTTGAGTAGCGATTCTCCTGTTCACCAATTTGCAGAGTTATGTGAACATTAGAATCGCAGTCTGATTCTTCCATTCACGGAAAACCAGGACAGACGCTATAGAGGAGGGGAGGTGCGGTGTGACACCCCCATTCACCGATCTTGTAGGCAAAATTTTGCATCATTTGGCAGAATGGGGGAGGGAGAGGGAAGGAGAGAGGAAAAGAGAAAAGAGAAATAAGGAAAAGAAAGCAAAAGAAAGGAAAGAAGAGGAGAGATGAAGAAAGAGAATAAGAAGGAAAGACGAAGGAAAACCCTTGCTTGTTTGTGCGTGGTCGAGGAAAGGGATCAGGGAGGAGAAAGTGGAATGTACGGAGACCTCCAGACAACTCATGTCGTAATATCTGAGAAAACCCGTCAAAAACACGTGAAACGTAAACGTATTTGTTCGGCGGAACTGCACTACAACAAGCTTCTCAGACATGCCAAAAGTTTTTCATAGCGGTGTGATATCGTGTCACGCACCGCAGCATGGTGAGATGAAAAAAATTATACACCAGTCGGCAAAATGAATGAACTATGGTCAAGGATTGAGTTAAAAGAGAGAAACGCGGAAGGCAAATCGAAAAGAGTGACAACCGAGCATATTTTTGGGGGGAGGGGGATTTCTGGCGCCCCTTTCCACCAGACTGACGTCTAGAGTTGTACGGACACCCATATGAGCTCAAGTCTATAAATCCTTAGAAAATGCCCACGTGATTCAACTGAATCATAGGAGATAGCAAATACAGTCATGACTTGCTACCTGGCTGGCTTCATGTGCGTGCTTGCAGACGTTGAATCAGGGAGTTGTTATTTAACAACTACCCAGGCTACAAATAGCAACTCCCTGGTTTTATGCAATGTATAGCGTTTGGGCAGGGAGCAAATATTATCACCACCTTGGTTTGGGATTAGGGAAAGCGCGATGTGAGGAATAGGGGCAGTGGCGCCGGCATCGCATGGAGCCCGGAAGCGCATGCCCTCAAGCGATTTTTGAAAATTTTATGTTTTTAAATCCAAAAAGCGTTTAAGCTACAGATTTCGGTAGGGGTTAGGATGACTGAGCCTGTGTGTTTTCGACTGAGTGGTGGATCTATTTTAATCATTTTCTTTCGCAAATAGTTTGCACACTATCACAACTTTCGTAAGCCCTTCCCAGGCAATCAAACTTTCCCAGGGCTCCTTGATCTCTAACAGTCTTACTCTATAATTCTTCTTTTAAACCATCCCAAAAGTGTTTGTTCCAAGGCCGTATCCTGGGGGGGGGGGGGTCAGGGGAAAGTTGCCCCTCTTCAATTATTTCTCGGGGAGGTTCCCAAACCCATGCAGTAGGCGCCCCCTTATGAGAGTAACTCGCTCTGACAAATGAGTCGCCATCCTCACGAATGATGTACACAACACAACTGAAGTCTATACGATGATCGTAAATATTGTTTCTCACGTGTTCCCGAAGCCAGCATGCTTATATTAAGTAGCTTATCATTACCTTGTTAAAATCAATAAGCTTGTAAAATACTCATTGTCCTCTTTTTCACACAAAGTGATTATACTGAATACGTTCTAAAATTTAACTTGCCTTTTTGAATTCTTAGTTTCTAAAGCACGAAGTTTCCAAAAAAAAAAAATGTTAACTTAGAATCTAATGCAACTTTGGAGTTCTGGGGAGTGTAATTTTTGTCAATTTGAGAGGTATTTTTACAAAAAATAGACTTATTTACACGCTATACACCAACCGATGGTGGACCTCCAAGTAGCACACTAAAGGGGAGAGGTCTGCACCAAGTCTTCGGCTATCGTATCGTATCGCACCGTGCCATGCCACCGCCAAAAATCCGCTAATACTAAAATTTCTAAAACATACACTGTAAAAATTGATTAACACTTTTTTTGTAACAGATAATAAACGCGTCTTGGCGTTTATGTAACAGAAAAAAACAATAAAATACATAAGCAAATTAAACGTCTAAAACGCCAACTTTAACACATTGACGCCACTTTAACGCCATCTCGTAAACACGTTTATGCGTTTATTTGATGATTACTGTAAACATCAAGTTGTTTTTGATAAAGAAAAATTAACATATATATAAAACATGTAAACGTGTTTGCGGAGTGCACTTTAATTGACGTCATTTTCCTTATCATGTGTTAATATTCGTTCAGTCATTTACTGTGCGTATCCATTTTGTTGTTCGTTTTCTAATTCTTAAACGCCACATGTGTGTTAAAAAATGAAGACGTCTATTTTTACAGTGTAATCAATTCAAAGCTTTGTCAAAGATGGCACATTTTCTATTAAAGCAACCTTACAAAGGCGAAAAATTTCTAAAAGGAGAGGGGCCTTAACCAACAGCCCTTTCCTCACCCCCCCCCCCCCAAACAGAAAAACGAACTAAAAAGTGAGAATTCCTTAACATTTGACCGTATCAAAGCTTTTCCACAAAACACCGTTATTTTGCATCTTATAGTCGTCTCACAAACATAAAATATTTCTCAAAGAGTACGTGTGTCACCGTGGCTATTATTCATCCCAAATAGAAATGAAAAATGAAAATTTCTAAACATATAGTCAGTTCAAAGCTTTGCCAGATACAGCCAAAAACTGCACTTAAGAGATCTTACATAAATATCACGTCTTCCACTTTGACTTCTCCTGACAGACTCCGGCCTCACTGCGGCACCGGGTGACAAAACAAGGATCCGTCTGGGTGCCAACTATCCTAGGTAATCCATGGGACTCTATCATTAACTCCTGCACCCCCAGGATTTTACCCGGACTACGGCCCTGTGTTCAAAGGTGCGCTAGTTTACAGGTTTCAGAACAATTCCTTCACAAAATTTCGGAGCTCTTCGCACGCAATTGCCATGGTTTGCACTCAACGTCTGATGACCATTTATTAGGTAAATTATGCAGGGAATTACTCTTAAAAGAACTATTTCCGAAAAAATTGAATCCAGTCGCAGGCTTGCGTCAAGAGATGATTATATGTCAATCTTGTATTAGGGGCAAAATTTGTAGCGTGATATTCATGATTGAAAGAATGTTACTCATTGCACAGGCTTATTCAAAAGTCATTCTGTACATCTTCAGAGAATAAGCATTATGAAACATGCAACTTTAAAAAGTTTACCACTTTGGTCATGCTCCTATGAGGTGTCATTTGGATGTCAGGTAATAGCATCATACCAACGACCCCATTTTGTAATAACCTTAGAGCTCCCAGGCTCTTCAGTTCTCATGGTACCACCATTGGAGGTGTGCCATGCCACAGCCAAAATATCTTTAAATAATGGCATAAATTTCTTAAGTTTAAGCCGCATACTTCTTTGAGTATGACACTCGCTGGTTAAGTGATTTTCGGGCACGATCGAATTTCGAGTGCCCCAAACCCGTTCCCCGAGTAAACATTCAAAACTAACACAAGGGTTGTTCCATCATTAATTTTACCCCAGTCTGTCTAATTTTGTACCTTTTTCAACATTAAGACAAGCGTAATGCCTTTCGTTCAGCTCCTGCTCAGCTCAAAGATCATTCGGGAAATATGTGCATGATTGATGCCGGAACGTGCACTACTATTTGATGCCCGGGTCGCCCTTCACTAACTAAATGTAGCCCTGCTACGCATGTACGTACATTATGGAAGCAGACAGTAATTGTAACTGTCTAATTAAGTGGCAGGGAAGTCTAGTCGTATTTTAAAGGGAAAAATGTGATTGTATTCTTTCTGTTTGAACATTTGAAACCCAAATATCCATCGTTGTTTTAGAATTTATAACGAACAAATTGGTATATATAGCTTAATATTTCAGGGACAGGGTTTGATGTGTGAATGTGGGGGCGGGGGAGTTACCCAGGTGGAATAAAAAACGGCGCCGAAGGCGATGCGGGGGCACTAAGCGCCCCTTGAAGGCCTGGGTTCCAGGGACTTTCCAAATCAATGAAATGTTATCATAACTCTTACACAGACATGGCCATGAGCGTCCTCAAAAAATGCCAGGAAAGCAATATTCATTAGAGACTGCATCTTCTTAAGGTGTGGCCGGCCAAGCCTCTAACCGAGAGTGCAGAGGGCGCGAACCCAGAGGGTGGAGACGAGGGTCTTCCCCGAGAATGTTCCCAAATTTGATGATCTTTGAAGCCAAGCTGGGCCATTTCTAGTGAAAGTCCAGCGTCCCCAGGGTATAATTTCAAATGCTGATGAAACATTTTTCTTATGATGATTGCTGAAGATAGTAATCGTCTATCAATTCGATGAGGATGGTAGTTGGTAAACAGTCCTAAGGGTTGCAAGGGATTTCGAAATACTAATTTACTCAAGCTTTCCTACACGATGTAATAACGAGGTAATTCCACTGCAGCTTTTCTACGGACACCAGTACTATTGAGAAACCTTGTTTTCAGCTCACGCGAAGCACGCACGGCGAAAAAAATATTGTGAATTGTATATAATTCCGTATACACGGGTAGGTTTCTGAATTGTTAATACAAGGACCATGGTGTATGCATGGCACATTTAGTACTGTAAGTAACCTTACTTCAGGGTTCAAATCACATAAGAGTGTCGGGAAGCCGACGCCATGCTTTCAAAGAAATTCTAATTAAGGTACCAAACAAAAATTCTCAACACCAATTGCCTGTTGCTTCCCACGTTTGAGCTGCGCCGTTGTATAAGTTAAATTTTAATGCGGGTGCTCGCAAAGCGCGCCGAGAAAAAAAAATATGCTGGCATTTTATGGTATTTGATATGAATGTTTTCCTTTATTTTAAATTGCAACCTTAACAATAGCCTAATATCAAAAATTACCCCATAATTTCTCTGGTCTCGCTTTCTTTCGCACGGTTTATTATTTATATTATTTTTAAGGTCTCGAAAAAAGTGGGGGGGAGGGCAAATGCCCCTCTTTCCCACGCCTTGTAATCCCGCCTATGATTACATTTCAAGCAAGTTTCAATAGGTGTACGTTACCGTACGTTGTTTTCGTCAAGTAATAGCAGTATATGATTAAAGGCACAGCGCAGTTAATTACTATATTGGATCTTGACACATTGTAGTTAGACAGGTAGTGATGGGGCTGCGAATGACAAACGTAATTATTTGGCGTTTTTCGGCGTCACTTTCATGTGCTGTAGAATTGCCAGCTTTCTTAACATTTCGGGATTTATTAACAGGGTTTTAGCGTTAATAGGCTAGCACAATTTGGTAACATAAGGCTTTTGTCCCTGGTAGCCTAACTGTTAATCTTATCATAGTCATATGTTGATGTACAAATTCAGACGAGGTGATGAGAGGGGTTGGGCAGGGGGCTACTGGGAGGGGGAGAAATGGTTGTCAGTGCCAAGTGTACTAATATGTACAAAGGCCATTGTCATTTAAAATTTCATAGAGCGGCACCCCCTGTCTCTCTCTTTCTCTCCCCGGGCAACCCTTGGCAATAGGTCTGTATGAGTGTATGTACAGCTAGTCAAGATACATTATTAAGGCGGGTAGAAGAGACAAAGATTTTGTCCCTTTGTAAAAAAAAAAAACACACACACATTTTTGCAGAGACAAAACTTTTCGAGGTTTACCTAACCAGTGGCGGATCCAGACGGAGGCGCCTCGCCTATTAGCCGCCACGCGTGAAAAAAAAAAGAGTTAAGGCAAAAAAGAAAATGCTTCAAAATGTGCCAAATATATCCCCATTTTGCATCTCAGCCCTCTTCCAAAAGCAAACATTTTCAAAAGGAGAGGGGTACTCCCCTCCATACCCTAACCCCAGAACGGCGATCTATAAAACATGCGCCCCTCTATTGAAAATTCCTTGATACGCTCCTGCTAACGATAAATAATCACAGCATAGGTAATACAAAACGTTTTCAGAACATTTTGTTATCTATACACAAATGTTTTATGTAAAACATAAAATCACTTTTTGTTACAGAACAGTTTTACCAATCGAAAAGCAGCTAGTTGGGACGGGAAGAAGTAAAGTCAGCGAACTTACTCCTAACAGAGTGGCCCCCTTACAAACTCGCCCCCACAGAGTCGCCCTCCACAAAGTTGTCCCTCATTTGAAGCACACCCAAATGGCTAGAGACATTCTTTCAACAATCAATGAAAGTGGCAAACAAGAGCTTTCGCACACGCAATGGGTAGGTGCGTTGATCAGTTTTGATGAAAAGTGATCTGGAAAACTTTGTCGAACTGAGTGTCGACTTTATGGTGGGGAGACTTCGTCGGGGGTAAGTTTGTAAGGACCGACTCTGTTGAGGGGCAAGTTTGTTATGGGCGACCTTATTAGGGGGTGACTTTGGTCGCCGAGGGAGGGACTTTGAAAAGGGTGACTTCAATCGCCATAGGGGACTTGTCTGGCAACCATTGAAACTATACCCTGCTACCTTTCATGCCATTAGGGCATTAAATCTGCTACTTTATGGTAAAGTATGCTACTTTTGACAAGACTTGCCGGGTTGGTAAAATTTAGGGCTGAAGTACACCGCCCCCACCCTTTTAAACTAAGACGCGGGAAGCATCGTTTCTATTGCCTGGTTCGAGTTAAACCTTTTAGGCAGGCCGTCATGCCGCCTATTTTTAATTTTTATTATTATTTTTTTTTTTTTTGTAACGGTCGACGCGGGAATATTTACAGGGAGAGTAAAACTCTGTCTAAAGTGGACGGGATTGATATTGGAATAGCACAATATAACCAATTGAAAGTGGGCCCATTCTAGACATTTTCACTGAAATGATTGAGTGGATACTCACTAAGATGTTTAATGTTTATCTATGCAAATGGAATATGCATATTACAGTTAACAGAAATATAGTTGAAAGATTTAGTCCAAACCTTATGATGGTTCCATGAACTGTTTATTATAATTAACGTTGTAACCATGATAGCCAGAAAAAATGTATTTAGGCCGTAGGGGATGGCAATGGGGCTCCACTGTTTCATGGGGCTTCAAATGTGGAACAAACACTTCAAATTTACAAAATGACAAAATTTAGGACTACACAGTGAAGAGCGAACTAACTCTCTGTAATCTCCATTAGATTTGAGTACTCTCTTAAAGAAAAATGTAGTTTTAATTGACTACTGAAGTCAGTGATCATTCCAACGGTTATTGGTCAATGATTGATTGACACGCTGTTAGACTAATCAGAAGGTCCTAACAACTCCCTGGGCTAATCTCCTCTCAGCCTAGTGTGCGGGCATTTCATTTAAAGCGCTTTGGTATTCACCGCTCAATTGTACTGCCAATGGAAACAGTTATACGAGTTTGCGTTGAAAGCAATGGGAATAGGGTCACTGGTATGACCAGGGAGTTGTTAGGACCTAACACCTCCCTGATATGACAAATTGTCCACCTTATGGAGGGGTATTACGGTATCGTAGAATAGATACCAAAACGACAAGTAACATTTTGAAAATTATCATGCTTTATGAAATATCAGTTTGACAAATCGTTGAAACTGCAAAATGATGAAAAAAGTAATGTTGTGGCCAGTGCTGGCCTGGAGTGTCTCGAACAGACGTCAACAGATGAGAGGTGGGGTCGAATCCCCTTACTTCTGAGTGGAGGGAATGATTCCCCCCTCTCCTACCACTTTTTCCCAGAACCCTTACGAAAATAGTTAGGTACATGTCTGATCACACGTCCTACAATTAGCTGATTCAATGCCTTAATTCATTTTAAATTTTCTCTCCCCTCATGGAATATTTCACCCACTCCGCGGAGCTATTTTACCCTTTCAGTACCTCGTCTGTCTAAAGACCTGACCCTTGCCAGGTATTTGTATTTGGAATGGTGAAGAGGTGTTAAATGTTCACAAGTTTTACATTCCACAGAGTTAGGCTAAAGGTAGCAACACTGAGCTTCTCAAAAGTGTGCGAGGAGGGAGAGGACCAGGCGGGGAAGTACCATATTAACAAGAACTAATGATAGCGCAATGCCATAAATGTGTTTTTTTCAGTGCATGGCTGTACGTATTCTTCTGTGCTAGTGCTGGTGGAGAAGGGGGGGGGGGGGGTCAGACTCGAATTCAGGTAGAAATACCGAAAATACAAGAAAGGCCTAAGGTCCAGGAGCCCGTCTTAGGGCCCCTGGTGTGGTTCATGGAAAAGCCCAGGTAGAGGTCCAGAACAGGATATGGTGGGCGTTGAAATGATGTACTTTTAAGCTTCTTGAAATGATATTTGATGGGCACTTAACCGACCACAAAATACACGATTTGACTTCTTTCACTTGTACTTGTACTCATTCTTACTCCGTATGACTAACAAGAGGCCAGAATAAATGTTACAGAAAGCTTGGAGGAGGGTAGGATGGATTATTTTAAGGGTTTTCTGGGGCTTTAGGACAATATTAGTTTCACCCAAACTGTCCTACAGAAAGTACGAATGGTAGAACCAGTATTCAAAGTGTGCAAAAAATCGCATTTTTACACTTTATAACGACATGAGTAATAGATAAAAAGACACCTATCCTCAAGGAGGGGGAACCCCTTCCCCTTCAATGCCCACCTGCCTCGTGTTACTGGAAATGACACTTTCCATGTCTTGCAAGTTGCGGTATTTATGGCAATGTTTATAAAGGGAATTAACACAGATGGTTGTGACGGATAAAAGTAGTTTGCTTTAATTGAAAATTTCTGCGCACGTTAATGGTTCAGTGCCTACGTAAAGAGCGAAAATTGGCTTTATTGGTGTTTATCTGATACAATTTTCCACTATTTAAATGCACAATCTCCATTGCGCGCCGATCGTCTGAATTCTCCCTGATCATGTTAGTGTCACCACTCAGTAATTACCCCACAGCTTCCCAATGCCGGTCTTATGGTACCAGCCTTGGAGGGGTCCCATGCATGGACGTCAATCCTGGGGGGCAGGGGGACACGCCCCCCCCACACACACACATCTTGGAAATACACCCATTGACTTAAGATTTTTACATAGTAAATATTTGACAAAAATGACCATGTCCCCCCACATTCGAGTAAAGATTGACGCTCATGGTCCCATGCCACAGCTAGACAAAATATCACGGTATTGAGAGGCTCTAAACATGTTATCAATGCGGAGGAGTTAGCAAACGATAGCACCATTTTGCATCTAAGTCACCTTAAATAAGCAACAAACTCTGAAGGTAAGGGGGAGTTGCCACCGATTTCACCCCTTATACCCAATCTATAATACGAATAGTTTGTTAAAATTGTGATCACAATTTTTCAACATTTGATCAGTTCCAAACTTTGCCAAAGATCGCAAAGTTTTGCCACTAAGTAACCTAGATAACTGAATGAACAAAACTTCCCGAAGGGGACACCGCTCCCCTTAGACCCCTACTACAGGACAGCACGTCTGTACGAGCTGCACGGGGTGGCTAAGGAAAGATCTGCACTGGTTGCCAACTACAGTAGGCATGCATATTCACGCTCTACACCGACTCGGTGGGTTGCTGTTGCGTGAAATTACGACATCTATAGTGCCTCCCCAATCACTAACCCCTGTAGGCGCCCCTCACCGTGCAGAGTACTGTGCCCATTCCCTGATAGCAAATCTCTTGCCAAAAGTATACAAGCGACAAACAGTGACACCAACTTACACGGGAGTGAGTGCACGGCAAACAGTTTCCAATCGAAATTTAAAATTACCAAAAGAAGTTTTACGAAAAAGGTTTCTACAGAAGGTGGGGGTAAAATGACTTTAAGGATGTGATATTGGCGTATTTTAATTGTTTTCCGTTACAAATCTTTCACAACCTACCATATACCCGACTGACCTTACAAAGAAATGAAACATTCATTGTGGCAAAAATAATTTCTTAATCAATTTCGCTATACTACCAAGCTAACTAATTCGCCCTGAGCCTCACCAGGTGTCCTTGTGGTAACCCGTAGCCTACTGAACCATGATCATCGAACATTCATAACATATGATATACAATCTCCAGAGTCATTGGAGCCGATTTCTGCTCTCTAAATGTGCAATGCTGCGAAGGCTTGCGGGGAATTCTCCCCCCCCCCCAAGGAATCGCCGCTGAACCCCTTCCCTTGGACACTACCAGGAGCCCTAACGCGGCCCACGGATCCCACGCGTGGAAACTCGCGCTTCGCTCTCGTCACGGAGATGCACCTCCGGTATTTTTAGATTTCCCATCGTGCCCCCTGGATCCACGAATGGGCCATTGGGGCGCAGGTAATTGTCATGTAGTAGGGACCTGTAGTATTTCATTCAAGAAACTGTTTGTTACGCCCCCACACAGAGCCCCTCGATGATCTATGGGGCCCTGCCTTAAACGGCCGGAGGTCAGGGTTACCTGATCAGGAACCCGAAGATCCTGGGCACCGAACAAGCTAGTAATGGATATCCTGGATGGCGGGAATAGTACCGAATGTTGTATTGGACCGCCGTCGGAGATGATCTTACCGGAGAGGTGTGGCATTTTCTGAAAGTTTTACCGGGTCCTTATATGCAACTCCAAGCTGGTGCGCGGCTTTAGCGTCCCAGCCCCCCCCCCCCCCCCGCCCACCCTGTCCACACCCTGCCCACACCCTGCCCACACCCTGCCCACACCCTGCCCACACCCTGCCCACACCCTGCCCACACCTAGCCTGTGCCGCATAAACAGTACAACAACCCGACATGTGTTGCAAAAATTACACAACTTCCACTCCCGGGAAGATATTAAGGTACCAGGGTGTGAGCACAGGGACTTTCTTCGGTTCCAGTTGATTTTCAAACGCCAATCCCTGGGCAATGGTTGTTACCACAGCCAGCCCCTGTACTGATGTCAATGTGTCGCAATTGAACGATTCCGTCCAGATGGCACTGAGTGTTCTGGGCACCGTGCGGCCACTGACATTGATATTCTCTTTTCAATATGCACCGCAAGGCATGTTTTGATGGTCTTTCGATAAATTTGGGATCATTTTCCGGCTAATCGACTCCCATCTCATGGAATTGACATTGCCACCCTTGTCTTGGGATCATCATTAGAGTTAACTGTCATTGTCTACACTCTACACATTTTGGTTACCCTGGCCACTGTACTACAGTGAATCTGCACAGGCACTTCTTCATTCTTAAAAATGAACAAATAAGCCAAAAAAGTGTCAAAGCAGAGTAAATAGGACCTTCACCTGTTTTTCTTTTAATCCTTGACTGTACATGATGTCTTTTCTCGACTCAACAGCCAGTACTACAAATAAACACTCCGCAAGTGTGAGTACGCCCTCCACAGCAAGAACACCTTTCTGTGAACGTAGGACAGTTAGCTCCAACATTTTAACCGCTACAGTAAATGACAATTATTTGGGCAAATTTGTCTATAATATGTTATGTGCGGGTGTGCCAGTGATAAATCCTTTGCTCATAACGAGGTTTGTTAAACCAGGGAGCTGTGAGAACTCCCACAGCTCCCTGTTAAACTATGAAATAACTACTTCCATAAAAAGATCGATGGAACTTACTCGGTTAATTTGTTCATACATGGGTAGAGGGGCTACCAAGTTACAGGTTATAAAGAGTTACAGGTTATAAACAGTGTGGGAAGTATGCGTTCACGTCACATTGCCGTAATAGTACGATATCGCGGGTGGCCGTGTCTAGATGAGTGGAGGTGCGAACCCCTTTTCCATCATCTTTGTATTGATCATTCTAATGATTCAGTTGCCTCAGCTACATGTTGATATTGGGGGAATTGACTTCCTTACTATTTTGCCTGCAGTGAGATTTAGCCCACATGGACTTGTCTTGAGTGGCCGATAGTTTGTATGCTCTCTGATATTAAACTTTCGGTAGGACTTTTGGCTAATCGTATAAGATCATTGCCACCGCTAACGGGGCCACTCATGACAGACCATGGTATAGAGGTCTGAATGTCACGAGGTTGGTCACGTCAGGGAGTCCAGGTAGTAGCTCTATAGTCATGTTAAGTCTTGTTGTTCCCGCGGGGACGTAGCTCCATTGGGGAGCAGAACTCCTTCGGGAGTGACGTTTGGTTTCACCCTTCGGCCCCAGTCTTCACCAGAGTGCCGAGGAGGACTTTAAAAAAATGTAATCTGTATGAAAGAATTTGAATAAAAGTATACAGAAGAGTACGATATACTGCACGAAAAGCGAATGCTGTGAGCTACATACTAAAATAATGTTAAAACATCTTCAGTTGAATTTATGTTACTCAAAACAAGACAGACGAGTTCACCTGCTTTGTAATAAGGACCTCATTGTGAACACAACGTTGTATTTGAAATGCAACGTTTGTGTTCATTACTTCAGAAAATGAAAACTTAAAACACTAAGCAGGATAATGTTCGTCTTCGTCTTTAGCTAATATCTAATTAGCACCTGGATATAATTACGTACTTAAAGCCCCTGTTACGATATTAACTGCCGGGGTATTATCCGTAAGTATCGTTCCTCATGCCAACTCAGAATATTATCCTCCGTGTTAAGTCACAATTGTTTCAGACAACTAAGGCATTGTTTTCCCTTTGATTCTCTGTCTTCTGATTTTTACTGTCATTATAGGCCACATAAATTCTCGGTTTTTTGTAGTTCTTTTTTAATTTGAGGGATTTTCTACCAGTAAAACTGTTTTCAATGCAGCTTCGCAATCTTTTCACATTGCAAACGCTTCATGGTAAGTCTTTACAGTCAAGTATTCTTGACTCAAGTAGGCGACATACATTAAACCTATATAAAAAATATTAGAAATAATACATATTCGTAGCTGTATTTGATTAGTCATCCAAACTACATTGCAGATATATAAATTGATTGAAAAGTGGGACTTGCGGATGAAATATGCCAGCATCGATAAGATCCGAAGCATGGTAAAAAAATAAAAATATAAAAATAGTAAAATATCAAAGGATAAGAGTAAGGAAATAATTATCATGACAACGAGGATGTGAAAACGTCCAGTCGAAGTTAAACAGTTGATTTGTTGGAAACTACATTATGTACCTCTCACACTAAGAGATATTGACATGTAAAGATGACATACGGCAGTAAGTTAGCCGCGTCCAAGTAAATTGATTTTCACTCTTTACAGGGAAAGCAGGGAGTATATTTAATGTATGGTATTGACAGGAGGATGTACACAAAACTTTCATACACAGTTAAATGGTTGATACAAAGAATGTCTCATGTCTCTTTCTTTAAATACTATTTTTGGTTTTTGATAATAAATCTAAGAGAATAAACAATCAAAAGGTTCTTTCCGCACAGCAAAACTTGCTATCATTTTTGCCAACTGAATAAATTTTACATCTTATAGCTAAGTTCGTTGCTAACTGATAAAAAAGTTAAAGTAGCTAAGTCAATGATAAAATCGGTCCAGACTGGAGGGAATATGGATGATACTATTATGATTAAACATCAGGCAGCAGTGGGTCTCGGTTTCGAAGCAAGTTCATTAAAATTCTTACAGTTTCTAAACGTGTTAAGATCGTTCCTTTCACACCGCGGTCATCCAATTCTATGAGCTGGTCCCACGCGGGGAGAGATTCTTTTATATCCTTTCAAAATTTCTTGCCAGCCTTACAAATTTGGTTACCCTCCGAAAAGAAGCACTTTTTCAGGTGACCGACTAATTCTTATCGAAATTGACTGTTTACTTCCTACCCTTACAAAAAAATTGTGTGGCAAAAGTTCCAATACCACATTGGACAAACCGTGTCATACTGTGTAAAACTACGGTTGGGTGTGAAAAATAGTGAATTTTATGTGATTTTTTGTAGCCTAGGGCAATGTGTGATTTTAATAAAAATTTGACCCACTTTTTAAGGTGCCATGCTTTTACCTGCATTACCGCAGTTTGCCGCATGTGACCAAGAGTGGAGAACCAAAATACATTTTTACAAAGGCAAAGTGGGGTAAAGTAGAATATTGTGTGTCAAATTGGTTCCAGTCCCACATGTGTCACCACTCATTACCTCACTTTTCCAGTTATGTATTTCCCTATGCCCTGCCACATGTGATCATGTATGTTCACATGTGGCATGCCCCACATTTTTTTGAAAGGGTAATACCCTCACAATTAACACATCAGCGCAAACTCTGAATTTCAGACCCAGGTAATCCAAATACAAAATAACAAAGTATTGTATAGAACCCTCGTGCAGAATGAAGTGACAAATCGTAATGTGGCAAGTATTTAAAGTAAGTTGATTTTAATATAAAACCCTAGTTACATTCAGATAAGAGACTACCTAGACCTAGAGAGAAAATGAAAATAAAAAAAAAAACAAATATTTTACGGAACAGCGTTGCAATACTTTTCATAATGCAAACATGGGGGTAGGGTTTTTGACCACAGGACATGTCACCTTTAAAGATAATAGAATTATGTCATGCATGTAAAGAAACTTCTTCCACGTGGTTCCTGTATTGGAGCTTATCCAGCCATAGCTTTTCGAGGATTAGCCTACTGAAACAAGTTATTATAACATCCCAGCATTTGGCCAGTGCTGTACTCAAGTCGCCACCTTCCGAGACCGAGTCTTCAACTGCCTACTTCTAGCCCGAGTTGCTGGTATCCAGTCCAATTCCGAGTCCAAGTCACTACTTCAGAGAACGAACCCCTTCTTGAAAAGTGTACATCAAGAATAAGAATAATAGATCACTTTAACGCTGTGGTTTATTCAATGTTGTGTGTCACGAGATGGGCTCGGAGTTCTGAATTATTTATTATCTAGTAGGCCATATTCTTCATCACAAAACTTTGCAGGCTATAGGCAAGCGTGCACGTTGTCCTTTGTCCTTGTTGAAATGATCACATGACACCTTCGGAATAGAAAGGGCGCTACCAGGGACCTGTAGACCCTTAACAGAGCCGCTGGTCAGGTCGCAGAATTGCTTCAAATATAATAATAGTTAAAAGTTCAGATCATGTTATCAATTCAAACACTTTACCAACGATTAGATCATTTTTTATCTTGGAAACTCAGAACAATAACAAATTTCCCTAGGAGTAGAGGTTTCATCACTCCTCTTAGGCAACATCCCCTTCAATTACACCGTACCAAAATAGAAAGAAGTAAATAATAGTGAAGATTCCAAAACAAAAAAAATTCAACGTTTACGAAGCTTTACTAAATACAAACGCTAGCACCATTTTGCATCCAAGCCACCTCACATAGACAAATATTTCTGAAGATGTGTAGGGTGTCGAACCCTTCTCTTAGACAGCACCTGCTGCCCTACATCCAACCAAAAATAGGGAGAATAGCACTTAAAAGACGTATCCTGGTACTGGGTATGACGTAATTATACGTTCTGTGAAAAAAAAGGGATATAGAATGAGCCTATGTTAAACATGCAGACAGTGTCTGCATTGCCAAGGGTAGGGAAAATACAAGATGCCATACCCATGCAGTTCGAAATGTGGTTCGATTTTAAAGTAATGCGGTGAGATTGCAAAAAGTAAAAAACATTAAAAAAATCGAGTTTAAAATTTCAGTGATTCCTTTGAGTGACCCATATGAACAGTAAGAGAGAAAAAATAAGGCCCGTTGTGCGAATTTCGGCAACAGCCTTAAAATTTTCTTAAAAATATCGACAAAACACGAGGAAATAAAAAATGTGCTACGGACAAACACTATTCAGTCTCCTAACGAATATCAGTTGAGCGGACCAATGAGAACGAAGTACTAATGCATAATCACTAGGTGTAAACAGCTGATCGGTTTAGCACAACAACACAAGTGAACAAGACATGTGTGTGGATCTTGAAGAGGTAGCGTTGATATTGCAATGTACAGAGTGCATGGTAATACCACTATAGACTATACTATCCCGTTTTACTGTAGTAGCCTTAAGCTATAGTATACTGGCTAGTGGTACCTCTGTGTAAATTAAGCCTAATTTAGGCTAACGTTAGATGTTCTGCCTTTTTATGTGCATCGTCTTAGAGATAAAGAGATAGTATTGGTGTAACTTTCGTTGTAAACCTGTAACGTCCAAATTCAAATCGGTACTGTAACCCGTACCAAAGAGTGAAAGAAAGAGTGAAAGAAAGAGTGAAAGAAAGAGTAAAAGAAAGAGTGAAAGAAAGAGTGAAAGAAAGAGTGAAAGAAAGAGTGAAAGAAAGAGTGAAAGAAAGAGTGAAAGAAAGAGTGAAAGAAAGAGTGAAAGAAAGAGTGAAAGAAAGAGTGAAAGAAAGAGTGAAAGAAAGAGTGAAAGAAAGAGTGAAAGAAAGAGTTAAAGAAAGAGTGAAAGAAAGAGTGAAAGAAAGAGTGAAAGAAAGAGTGAAAGAAAGAGTGAAAGAAAGAGTGAAAGAAAGAGTGAAAGAAAGAGTGAAAGAAAGAGTGAAAGAAAGAGTGAAAGACTGTGGCCTGTACTACGGAGTAAGAGGAACCTACATTGAGTGTATACAAGTAAGTTAGTGTTATGAAGCAATTATGCAAGAACATGCATTCTCTGGTCGTGAACACTGATATAGTAGAGATCAGTGGTCGTGAGCGAACAGCTGTAGGCTACCGTAGAGCTAGCCAGGCTGGAGTGGTATGGTACTTCTTTTTTAACTCGGTGACACCTCAATACATGCATATTCAACACCAGGTTCGTTGTAGGCGTGGTTTAATGTCGCATAATAAGGACCTTTTTTTTTGGAAAAAGGCCTTCAAAAATTTACGGATTTTATGCTGTTTAGGTTACTTCCCGAGACTATCACTATCATTTTGAGCTTTTAAATTGTATTCTTCAACTCTGTAAAGCACTCATGGCATTTTTAACAATTAAGAAAGACATAAGAAGAAGCAACATCTTATGTTTTTCCTTTTTTCAAACTCATATCAATTTAAAAAGAGGTTCTCTTCCAAATGAGGAGTATTCGTTTATAACACTAGCATCCTCACCCCGTCCCCTACGTACAGCCTTGAGATCGATAAAATAACCCAACATTTTAAAAAGGGGCGGCGCCAGGGTATTTTGATAGCAGGGGGTGGGGTGTGATCACCGTCCTGGGGGATCGTATATGGCTGGAAATTATTCAAAATTTAGTGAAATCTATTTTTTTGTTGGATGAAAGAGGAAAGTAGCCTAGGTTGTCTAAGAGAAGGGTATGTTGTCAACAGTGGCGTAGCCAGGATTTCCCTCACGGAGGGCATGCGGTATGTGGTGTAATCGCCGGCCTAGGGGGGTGTAAGGGGAATGGTAGAAAATTTTGAAAAATTAGGTGTCCTCACATGCAATGTGGTGCCACATATGCTACCTTTTGAAGTGAAACTTGTATTTACGTATTTTAGGGACTGAAATCGGCATCAGAGAGCCGAGCCGATAGCCCAGGCTAAATACGACACTGGTTGACAACAAACCTCCTGAAGCCCCCCTTCTGGCTACTTTACTGTCTTCTATTCGTGGAAAGTTTTAACGCAAAAATACGTGTCTAGATTTTACAGAAATATTCTAGAACTATTACAAAAATTTTCCTTTGCTTCATTTTGCATTATAAAAGAGTTTCTTAAGACTGGCAGACATCGGAATAGGGCCTCCTGGGAGCTCTGGCTTAATTATATGTATCAGATATAAGCCTACCCCACCCCTCCTCTTCTCTTCCTCTTCTTCTTTCTCTTTAGCCTCCTCCTTTCTTCTCTTTCATTTCCACCTTTTGTTCTTCCCCCATTCTTTTCCTCATCTTTTCCCCTTTTCTTGCAAATAATACCGGTTGCCCTCGCTGCCCCCTGTGACGCCGCCCCTGATTTTAAAGAGTTTCTCGATCTAATCGCTTATGAGTCAAAGAGCCTTTAAGGTATGTGTGGTTGTCATTTTCAATTTCTATCAAAACATAAGATTTTGTCCATTTTCAGACACAAAATTAAGGTGTGAAACAACAAAATCTAATATTTAAAGAAGTTCAAACTTTTTTTGCTAGACTTATATCCTAAATAACGTTTACCTTGACTTTTATGTCACACATTATAGTGCAATTTTATGGGGTGGATTATCCTGGGTACTGTTCGGGGTAATGGGCATGGTTGGGAGCCATTCGGGATGGGAAATTGTAAGGGTGGCAATTGTCCGTGTCCGGAGTGGTTATTGTCCCTGTGGTAATTGTCCGAACGGGAATTGCCAGGGTTGGCAATTTTCCTGAGGGAATTGTCCTGGTGGGAATTATCCGGTCACGGTCCGATCCATGTTTTATGAACGACAGTGGTGTATGTATGCCCTGTATTTTGGGTTTAGTATTAAATCCGTCTATGATCTGGGGCGTCTGCTTTTAAACATAGTTTGTTCTTCATTTCAGCCTTCTCTAACCTGTTGAAGTATTAATCATTGACTAATCAGAGTGACATACACTTCGACCCCCTCTTCCAGTATGGCTGTAAGAAACAATGTCCAACCACAATCGGGGCAGCTTACTAAGACTTCCCTAAAAGGATATAAGGGATAAATATAATAAAATACTACAATATCTTCTACTGACGCGTTTATTAGAACTGTTGAAGTCTCTGTAACCCTTAAATTAGAAGCTTATTCAGCTTTACTTTTATGAATCGATTTTCGTAAAATTTTTTTCAGGGATTTTCACGTTGAGATATTATTTAAGAGGACATGGTATCTCCCAACGAGAGAGCTGGCAACTCTCCTACCCAAACGTACTTAGGAATAGTCCTATAGTTCTTAATGCAGCCGATATCTGCACTTTGACATTCATGCAAACGTTATTACTGCACTATGGTTTGTCACTGATGACATGTACAGTCAGTTGTGCTCACAGTGATTGGCTCACAGTTGACCTCGAGCAATTAACACTCAGTGCAGGCTACTGTATCTCTGTTTTGAAGTGTAATATATAGAGATATTTCTGTTTACTTTGTAGGTCGGAACAACTAAAAGTAAAATTAAAAGGGGGATTTTATACTGAGAGGGGTAAAATTGGAGAGCCTTCAGGTAAAGTGACAATCATGCGCCCTATAAACCTAGTGAAGAACTTAAATCGTTCTAATCAACAACTATTCAGCATAATTATTCAGCTACCACTTTGTAAACATTTTTAAATGTTTAATTCGTGAGTGAATTTCTATACGCACCAATTAAAAAGCGTTTACCAGGTTCTTAATTTCCATTTGTTTTGTATTTTGTTTTTACTTTTACCGACCTTTACGGAGTGGGTGCAGAAAGGTTTCAATTCTGAAACACATGTTTCCAATTTGTGAAACCCTTAAAGTGTACCTAAAGTCTAAAATTTCAAAAATATATGTTACAAAGCTTGAAAAATGCATCCAGATGGTCCAACTCCCATCTTCACAGGACATTCCTGAGCTGAGATATAAAATGTTGAAGCTTATTCACTCAATTTGAAATGGTAGATTGTGCAATAATTTGTGATGTCATTCTTGTACTACTCAAATTACAATCTTTGTTTTTTCTTTGTTTTTTTGAAAGCCACTGTACCTTATGCCAAAATGTGATCTTTTTCTTACTGTTATAGGGTGACTTGGCTATTAAAGTCCTCTTCCCACAACATGCTATGCAAGCTAACAGTAAATGTTTCAAGGTCATATAAACATATTAATTTCATAAGGAAACAAAAGCAAGTAATGTGAGTTGTACAAGAAGGGCATCACAAATTATTGCGCAATCGACTTTTTCAGTTTAAGTGAATAAATTTCAACATTTTATATCTCAGCAACGGAATAAGCTATGAAGATGGGAGTTGGATGAATGGAATTCATTTTTCGACCTGTAAAATATATATTCTTGTAATTCTAGACTTTAGGTCCACTTTAAGTCTTCTCCGTCCTACCTTTGTACTGATTGTTTTGTTTTTATGAATATTTTAATAACTCTAATTATATTTTATTATTAACTCTAATTATATTTGTTTAGTATTCTATAACAGGTCTATTTTTTTGTTTTATTTTATTTTATTTTATTTTATTTTATTTTATTTTATTTTATTTTATTTTATTTTATTTTATTTTATTTTATTTTATTTTATTTTATTTTATTTTATTTTATTATTTTATTTTATTTTATTTTATTTTATTTTTTTATTTTATTTTATTTTATTTTATTTTATTTTATTTTATTTTGTTTTGTTTTGTTTTGTTTTATTTTACTTTATTTTATATTATTTTAATTATTTTTATTTTATTTTGGTCGAACTATTCTAACATGCTTAAGGGTATGCAGTATCACCTACTGACATCATGCGACAGCCATCGATCTGCACGTGTTTAGCAAATGTTCCAGTCTATCAGGTGACCCATGAAAAATACATAAGGTAAAAATGTCATACCAGATGTCTGCACGGTATAATGTGATACGCACTGCTATGAGAGCTTACAAAGAGCACTAATGCTTTATAGGACAATTAAGTACAACAGAGGTCTAATCTATCTCATTGAAAACTGTTTCTAATAGAAGGAACTGTGTATATGTTTGGAAAGTGTCATTTCAGGGAAATACCTAATTTGACCATTTCTATTCATGATCTTCTAGATCACCATTGTTTACGGCTTACTGAATTGTTATGGCAGGATGAATTCAGGCTCAGTGCATGCGTCGCACGCTCCGACAATCTTTTTACTTACTGACTGTAACAGTCGTACCTCCTGAATTCCGATTGAGACCAAACACAATTCCAATTCGGCTTAGCTCTCGAGCATCGCATGCCAAATTGCATTATTCAACTTCACTGTAATAAATGCAATACAGTATGGTTAGGGAAGACTTCATATAAAAGGGGATAACTAGGGCGTTTCCTGGCGCACACCGCTTCCCATCACTTTAATAAACAGCCTGGCTGTCACTAGACTGGTAATATACGGTATATATCAGAACTTAATTCAATTCAATTCAATTCAATTCACTTTATTCCAATCAATGCACAAAAAAATTCGGATAACATATATGGTAAGTATGACATAAGAAATATACAAGAGCATTGATTGAGGAGTTCCCAAAGAAAGTTTAAAAGCAAAACTTGTGGGGAAGGGAACCCCTATAATTATAAAATAGAAATGATAACAAACCACAGGCAAAATTCACATCAAACAGAAAAGCAGAAAATTACACAACAGGATACAGTACAACACCAAACATCTGTTCCCCTACTCTCTAACTTATGGCTATCTTAACTCTTCAGAGGATTCGGATAATTAGGCCCACGGGGAATCAAGGAGGTACGTTTAATATAGACACTGAATTTCATGGCAATACACTGTAAATAATTTGTTCACAGGTTTGATGGAAGTATTTTCGTATGTATTTTTGTACATTTGAATAGTGTATAGTTTTGTATTTTCATGTTTAGATGCATTTTTGTGACAGTATTGTTGTATTCAATTTGAATGTATTTTGATGTGAGTTTTCTGTGTTTTTTTTTTTATAGTTTTCCCAAAGATTGTACACGAAGGTATACGATGATAGCTCGAAGTTAAAGATAAAAAGGGAAAACCACGTAAATACAGAAACCGAAACCTTCCGTGAAACTGTTGAACTCTTCTGGTCGTCTTTTCTTTAGTCTGGTTCCCATTCCGACCGTCCCCTGTTATAGTGAAAATTCCAGTTTCGAGGAACCGAACTTATACAATTTATCTAGCCAGCAACTTCAACAAATTGATGTTTATCCACAACATTAGCCAACTTCCCTAACATCGACTTTATCACAACGCTCTTTTGTCCGCCGCTCAACATACGCCGCCGAATTTGGAACAGAATCGTACCGGTGAGAGAACTTATTTAATATCTACCCAAACTCTGGGAGAGAGGGACAGCAACCGAAGGCTCATGTATTACCATATTATGTACTGTATTTCCATATTTGTTATACTAATTCTTAAGGGGAACCACTCCCGTAATCCTGAAGTAGTTACTTCCTCATTTATTATAGACAGTGGGCTGAAGGCTTGTATTCCTCTAAAAAAACATTCCTTGACCACCCTCTGGGTAGGGGACCAATTTGGTATAGAATGAAAACTTATGATGTCAGGAACATCATATCATTTTTCACAAGCATGAATCATGTTCGTTGGGGTCTTGGGGTCACTTAAAGGTCAAACAGAGGTCAAATTTGAATTACGCCCGAATCACCCTATCATATATATCAAATTACTCGACTGGTCACAAGGAATTTAAAAATGTATACTTTGCCCTATGTACGGATTTAACTTAAGATGCTATGGACACAAACCTCAAAAGGTCAATGAACTTTTACCTCAGGGGTCAAATTTCCAGTATGGTGAAGAGAATCCAATTTGAACAATTTTAGAGTATACGCATATGTTTTACCATATTAAAAATTCAACTGTGTTGCTTGGAACGTCCATACGACCTACCTGACCTCGAAAATCACCAACTCAACTACAGGAAACTTACTCATAAAATTGCTTTACAGACAAAACGCACAATCCCCACAACTTACTGGTGTGGGTATTCATGAGCCACTATACTTATCCCTTCTACATCTATTATGCATTATTTTTCCGAGCGAAGTGAGGCAATCAGAGATTAAATTAGCACCGTGCTCCTAAATTATCAATGTACACACTAACATCCTCCAGCTACATACCACAACGTTCAACACTGATTACAAGATGCTATTTATCATGACTTACAAAAAATGCAAAGACAAAATACCTCCATCCAGTTGACTTGAATATCACATGAATATTTCTGCAACATCGTTACCATCATGATCGAAATTGTCTTCATCCTGCTCGTCAAAATCCTGGTCGTCGTCATCCTGATCATCCTGCTCTAGGTCAATCTCGCCACTAATGTTTGCACAGTCATTCCTGCTACACTTACACGAGTCTGTACAGGGTACATTGTTCTGAAGACATGTGCAAATAGCTGCATCGCCACATTTACTCTTATTACAACGTCCACTGCAATATGCTAACTCCATCACACTGTCAGGTGCTGGAGGCAAGTTCATCCAGTGAATAGATAATTCTCCCTCTTTCATGTGCCAGCCATGACCTACAGGAGAGGGCACATCTGAAGTTGCTTGGAGACTCCTCTTGTATATGGCTGAAAATATATAACGATGAAAATACACTGAATGTAGCTTGAATTAATACATGTGATGGAATTGGTGATTCTGCTGATGGAAAATTTTTAATGTAGTAAGGAAAATAATAACACTTGTTCAATGAGAGAGAAGGATATTCTAAAACCCCTTTTTCGTTTTGAGACCCATCTTGACTTAATCCGTGCAAATTGCAATAACATCAATGCGGCATGTAAATTGGTGTTGAAAATATTATAGTACATAATATACTGGTGAACTTACCTGCCTGGTAATTAGCGCGTCTGGTATGTTCTATCAAAACATCTTGATTAGGTGGCATGCACATTTCTGATTTCCTCATTAACCTGAACATGTTGTATCTGGCTTCGTTGACCTTGTATACAGTACGCTGTCCATATAATCTGCAAACAAACTTTTCCAGTTCTGCTAGCATGTTTGGCTCAATGATGAAACGCTCGCCAAGATCTTTAAAACCATCACAGAGCTGTTTATCTTTAAGAAGAAGATTAAAAGCTTTCTTCTTTCCCATGCCATAGAAAGAGCTAACACTGTCGCATCCGGTGAAGCAATGAAGGCCTATTAATGCTTGGCATACATCATCCCCAATGCTGTCATGAACTGCCTTCAGATCAATTGTGCGTAAATTTGCTCCCCTGCCAGTATGGAAGAACAGGTGAGCTGGTATTTGAGACTGTAGAGCTGTCCCAATTATGAACACATCAGTATCTGGACTCGCAATTATTGCATCACCACAGGTCTTTGCTGCATGTGCCGCATGTAGATACATCCTGGTATCTGCTTCTTCTTGTTCAGTGGATAGGCCTGACTCTGCTACCTTCACAACTGGATCATTTTCTTCATTTCCAGGCGACAGGGAATGACACATACTGTCATGTGCCAAGAAGACCTTCACTCCTTTCAGACATGATGTCTTAACTTTTGACCATGTTTCATCCAAGAACTCGATAAGGGATTTTTTGTTCTCTCCATTGGAGAGAAATTTCTTCCATTGCTTTGGTAAAGGTTGTCCATGAATTCTCATCAACTGAGAACCACCAGCTGCTCTCTTTTCTCTCTCAGCATTCTTGATGGAGATTTCTCGGTAAGTGTCAGTTACAAAATGGATTTCCTTCGACTTGTTTGCATTAGCTCTACTCACAAGACGTCTAAGTATGACAAGAGCAAGGTTGTGGAATGTCCGTTCACCGGGCAGTTTATTAATGTCCAGTTGCTGGATAAGTGCCATTCCGTCTATGACATAAACACCCCCAACAGGAATTTCAGTGACTGGTTTTTCTGGAAGACTTTCAATCACATGAAGAAGGGTGGCTTTATTTGTCTTCACCAAAGAGCCTTGAGGGTTGGCCAGAGAGAGCGGTAGTGGTCCTAGTGAATATGTTAGCATGTGCTGCAAATCTATCTGTCGATGTCGTCCAACAACAACAAGTCTCGCAAGCAGGTTTCTATCAGCTTTTAAAGCGATTTCCTTGCCTTTCACTTTCCGCTTTGATGTCTTTGCCATGTCGGTGAAAGTCTTCTGCTTCAGTTTCTTCATACCTTCAAAAAGATCAGCTTCCTCGGTCTGTATACGCTCTTTTGCAAACTTCATGAACTCTTCGTCTCCTCTCTGTCGTGCACAACGTATATCATGAGTGATATCCTGTGCTGCTACCACTCCTGATGTAATATTTATCAGCTCTTCCTGTTCGTATTCAAATGGGTTGATCATGTTATTCGTAGTGTTTATTATCTTCTCAACATCCTCTTTATCACGCTTCATTCTGCTTTGGAACAGATCAGCATGTGTATGTGATCCATTATCTGCTTTCCCTGCCATAATCTCGCATTCCCTTGTTATAAGTCCTCTTTCATGATGTGACCATATCCATCGGTTTACGGCTCCACTACTGGTTGTAAATCCGTGCATGCCTCCCTTAGTCTTTGAGTCGCGATTTGCCGTTTGTTCAATAGCCTGATCACAGGCGACTTGAGCGAATGAACCCTCACTCCTCCGTACAACAAAGTCACCTTGCAACAACTGACGGTGTATTAGTGGATGAGTCTTCTCTAAGTCTGACATCTCCAACCAATATACAGGCAGGTACCTACTGTAGTTAATGTGATCGTATGCGAACACCCAGGGTAAAATGCGTCTCACACTTGCAAGGTGAAGGGCCCAATTCCCTTCTCGAGTGGCTCTCAGAAAAAGGAGCAATTCTTCCACCATTTCAATATACGAGCTCCAGAAGTCAAAGGTGTGTCTTTTCCTGTTATCGTTGATGAAACGGTTGTATGATTCTTGAAACCAGTGGTAGCTTTCTCCAGCAACCAATTCATGGAATTTGGACGTGGGGAAGGCCTTTTCCAAGTCTGCCATTAACTGCCCAACACTGGCTGCTTCATCATCAGGAAGAGATTCCACATAGGCTTTGATACGCATCTGTTGCATGGCTTCAGCCATTAGTTTATGCATTCTAACGGCTCTATTATAATGCTTTCCCATCATGACCCCATTCACTGAACCCGTGGCTAAACTTCAGATTCAACTAGCAGGTCCTGTAGTCCTCCATCTCGAAACCTTTTCCCAATACATCCAAGATAAGACATCGCCGTATGAAAGGCTCCAAGCCTAATCACAAGCCTCTGCATGAAGTGAGCATTTTGCCACCTGATAATCTGTGCCTTTGAATATATAGCTTGATCCATAACAAT
Source organism: Holothuria leucospilota (assembly GCA_029531755.1). Lineage (NCBI taxonomy): Eukaryota > Metazoa > Echinodermata > Holothuroidea > Aspidochirotida > Holothuriidae > Holothuria > Holothuria leucospilota. Next base: position 46,469,520 of record CM055961.1, read on the forward strand.
CACAACTGTCTGTAACTTTAACTTGTCAGCAATCTCAACACTCCTTTCTAAAATTGTCAGAACAGTGTTCATATCTGTCGGACTGCCATCGATAACTGGTAAATAACCTACAACAGACTTCGGGAAGACTTCAACTTGCGACAATAGCTGGTTAAAGCCAGTCCATGAAGGCAATACTTTATCTGTGTTGAACTTCGTGACAAAATACGCAAGGTCTTGTCTCATTGATCGCTGCAGTACTGGAAGATCAATCATTTCGAGCGATAACTGAGCTGCACAGGGGGAAGGCCCTACCTTCTTACCACCCTGGTATGTGGCAAGATTTGACAGAGGTGGTTTCATTGATCGTTGGCAGTTCCTCTTTGTGTTAGGCTGCTCGGTTGATGAATTGTTGTTGCCAGTTGTGTCACTGTTTTGGATTATGATCCCATTCGTATTATGAGTTGTGCCTCTGCCTGACAAGGTTTCCTCTCCAAAATCATTGTTGTCCCATACTATAGTTGCCGGGGTGTCTGGTGCTATTAATGATGGGAGGTAGTCATTCCCGCGAAAAGCCAAATGGGTGGCAAGCGCTGTGTCGTGATTTAGTACTACTGAGTTGGAAACAGTGTGTCCTAAACCATTTAAGAGTCCAATCAACTGAGCAGATCCTGAAATGTGCCGGACAGTCATAGCTAGGGACATGTGTTTTGGCATTAACTTCCTGCCTTTTGATGATAATGCTATAATGTCCTGTGATATAGACAGAAGCTTTGTGTGGGTAGACAGCGAGGGAACAGCTACTCTATTTTCATAGTCCGGCTCGTCTGATGCTCCAACTGTCCATGCAAGGAAATTGTATAGACTATCAGGAACCACTGTTTCTGCTGTTTGCAGGTTTAAGCATCTTGCTGTTGGAGGCCATGGCATAGACGGTTTTACATCCTGAATTGTTTTACGTAGCTCAAGGGCAGTCATGTAGGAATGTCGGAGTTTCAATGGATCCAAATATCGCGGCTCCTGTTGTTGTGGTAGGTCTAGTTTGTCAACGTCTGATGATTCTGTCGTACTCTGGGCAGGCGCGTTACAGATCTTTTCTTCAATTAATGATGCAGTTGGTATGTCATCGACATAAACTATATCCCCTTGTGAACGCATATGTGGTGTAATAAAACATAATTGCGGGAAACGTTTCCTTAGTCGCTGCTTCAAGTTTCCTGTTTTATAGCCACTTGCATCTACACCGCGTGTTGCATGTATTTCCTTTATAAACATCTCATTCAGTCTCTTGAGTCTCATAATCTCTTTGTTTTCAATGATCCTGGCCTGCACCACCGAACAAAACTTCACAAAGGCTTCGGAGTATGACGAATCGTTTTGTTGCTGGGGAGCCTCAGGTTTTGAGAGGTATCGCGTGAAGTTCCGGTAACAATAATCATGGTACTTTACCTCAATAGCCACACAATCTTTGTCCTCTATTTTCAGCAGTAGCTCTCTATTGTTAGTGTCCCTAGCTGCCTGTTGCAGTTTTTCTGCTTCTACTGTTGAACACCTGACAAGAGGTTCTCTTCTACGTTTCCGGGTTGCACGACACGTAACGGTCCTGTTTTTTTGACACAAGATACACACTTCAGGTAACACATACTGATTCCTTGAAGAAGCCGGTTTACCGATGCTGGAAAGAAGCAAGCGTCTCTTTGCAGGTACAGAGGTCCCATCCCCAGGATCTGTCAATGCAGTAGATGATTTAGGAAAATGACATGTTAGTATGTGTGTATAGAGATGCCAGTAGCAAGTAAACAAAATTTCATTGCATATTACAAAGTAGTACAGGCACCAGCAATGTAATATAATTTCTTGGAAACATTCAGAAACTAAATGTACATACAATATCCACAGATTGAGTAATGGAATGATTATGCAACATTCTATAAACCTCAATCGCAGTAGGCTACTCTTCCTTAGCCCTGTATAAGTATATCAGTTTGAGTCTGACAATGTGGTATATATACCTGAGAGCCAAATATCATGTAAGAAATTCCTATGTTTTGCATCGCTCACAGTTTCAGCCTGATCTTATTTGTGCCAGCATGAAAGCATACGAGCAAATCGAAATGTCAATTTTATGGCAAGAAATTTAGATTTCAGGGCCCTGGCACTGCATTTTCAAGGCAAAATTCATTTCATGATTATTAACCCCCTGAGGAAAATTTTCATGGAAAAAAACTTCCGCCATCCTTGTGAAATTTCTTCCTGTACGTCTATGAGTATAAGCATAAGCCAAAGATGGCGCATGACACCAAAGGTCTTTCCGACTTCGCTCTCATCAACTTTTTTGATTCTCCATGCATTTTTATTCACTGTTATTAGCAGAAAGAATTCAATTTATATCGAAGTGTTTAACTTAGTTCCTAGCATTCATAACGTCACTTGTTATTTAATAAGATAATTCCTTACACAAAGTTTTGTAGGTGCTTCCCATGCATTTGTTACATTAGTTGGAGCATGAACTTTATTATGTTAACCCTATAACCATCCCACTGGTGGCCGCTATTTTGTTTATAATTTGACCGCTGTGATAAATTAGAATATGTATTATGGGAAGCCCCAAAGGTACCCAAATACTAGGTCAGCAGACTGCGGACTAATTGTTCATGTAACAGGGACTTCGATTCTAGCGTTTTTTTTTCTCATAGGAATTATTTTACACAGAACCAAGTTTTCATGTTTCAGTATTTGACCCAACCAAAATTCTAACAAATTTAATTAAAAAGAGCAAGAGAATGTCTTTTTCAAACCTTTCTCCAAAACAATGTTGAAAAGACCGAGCTTTCTTTGTTTCTAATGAAAAAAATATTGACTTTTGAGAGTAATGGTCTTTAGGCTACTCGTTACTTTGTAGTGATTGCCTCAGGGTCACACCAGAAGCTTTGGGTTGCTTTCTGCCACACTCATTGCAGAACTTCGTTTTACACGACGGATCTTACCAAATGAATCCAAACTACTACAGAAGGATGAAAACACAATTACAAATATTCCTGGAAAGTTTCACCCATTTTTCTTTATGGCCGTTTTTTTTTTATTTCAAAACTAAACTTTTCGTTAAGTGATCTGCTCATGGTAATGCTAGTATACGCCAACATTGTCTTTATAAGAAAATACGTATGTATTGAGCTTTCATCACTGGTCACTACTGAGCCCCTGTGCCAGTTTTATGCTTTGACACTGCTCAGACATTAACGGTACCTCACCTTTATTATTTAAACTTAATGTTAGCCCGCTCTGAATCAGACACTCCCCACCCTCTAACAATTTTGTAAGTCTCAACTGACCACGCCGAAATACTGGGTAATGAATCCTGAGTGATCCTCTAGTGTCAAACAACCCCTACTTTAGACAGTAACACAGTGTTCCAACATCTCTATGTTCCGATACTTCTATGTTCCGACAATACATAGCCTATACATGCAGACATGTGGCTTTGAGTGATGGATCCACGTTTTCAGTTTTATTTCACGGAGATACTGAGATAAACGGCTTGGCGTTGTGTTTAATGATATCGGTAACCATGGCTCTCACCTCACCTCTTAACCTCCTTAACTTAACCCCTAAGGTGTCAGAACATAGGGAATTTGGAACATAGAGCAGTCACCATTTTAGACAGTTAATAGGAACACATAAAGTAACAACGTTTTGACGATGTGCAGTGTGAGTTCCTCAGAAAGTTCACAGCCTGTCCCCATTTTTATCCTCATAAGACTGACGAGCAATACCACTAGACAACATTAGCAACTGTAGCTATAACTTAAATGATAAATGCATGAGGAATAGTTAAATAGGCTTTCACTACCAGGTACTTTCAGTCACGATAGATGACAAGAATGGGGTGTAGGTGGCATTTCACTGTCCACAATACAATTTTCAATGCACACCCAATCACTTAATTATCACTGTGAAGGCCTAGTCTCAGTACTAGGCCTATATATTTTATGCTGCAATTATCATACAGCTTGTGAAAAAGCTCCACAGTCAAAACGTCCTTTTACAAAAACGTCCCTGTGTCAAACAACCTCTCTGTTTCTCAAATCATCTGAAAAGTCTACCCCTCTTTTATGTAACAGTGTAAGGGTAAGGGCAGCTTCTGTGCTGCACACATGGCAAAATACTGTTTTAACATAGACCTGTATAACGTTGCAGTCAACTATTCCAGCAGTTACATCTCAGTCACCAAATGTTTGCAGAATATTTTGCCATCTAGGCATTCAGATGTCTCCCGCAAGTGTCTTGTTATATACAATGTGTTTCCCATACAAAGCCGCGCCATGTCTCCATGTATATGCACATACTATACGGGGCCGTTTTGGTATAGAGCATGGACGTTTTGACTGCACAACTGTGACGTCACAATGATAACAGATTGAAGGCTTTTTCTACAAATAACTGTGCTCACCTGTGGAAGCTGATTCTTCAGGTGTCTTCTTCAACCTCTTTGTTACTCGATCCACCCGCTGTGAATCGGTGAAACGTGAGTAACAAGCCTGATAAAATCCGCCGTGCTGTGGTAGTGTTAACGTTGTTATATCGCTGTCACTGGCTTGTTTAGCGATAAATTCCTTGGCAATTTGTGCCTGTTCCCCTAACAAAGATTTCCACTTTTCGACGAACTGAAGGAATTTGGACCATGTCTTAGAGGAGAATGGTACGATTTTAGCTTTCGACGAAGGGGAAATGCACATAAAACACAATTTTTGGGCCTCCTTATCGCCGGACGTTTCGTCCGTGGACGTCGCCATTTTGTCAAATCGCTTGCAGTAAAGATCGATCATGATTGGCCAATCCTCCGTGTGCCTCGAATCAGTGCATCTCATTGGTTAATATCGTGCGTTGCTATACGGGGCCAATCCAAACTCTAAAACTGAAAATTCATCAACTTCAAACGCAAATTATTCATAGAGGAACAAGAACTGTGCTTGTGAAAAACACAGACATGTTTCTTGTAATATTCCCTCCAATGTGTAACAATATCGTTCCCTCCCTATTGGTGGGTCAAGAAACGAACGAATAAAAGCCTTCAGCCCACTGCCTATTAGTAGGGTCTCCCATTCAGTAACATTTGATATAGGGTGTAGATTTAGATATTTAGCCATCAGTGAGATCGATTCAAACACCTCGACAACCGATACTGTCGTGAGTGTCGATGGTACCTCTAGTGCTAAGGGGATGCCTCTCGTGAGGTTAAATACACTGAAAAAAGGTTTAAAGTATGAACTAGATCGTCACCAGCGAAAATTTACAGTTAGTATTTCTACACGGCGGCATCGGGCGGGACACATTGAGGGAGTGTTGTGTGAGAGTAAAGAGGCTTCCGTATTGAAACAAGTACGAAACTTACTGGTAGGCGATATGACTACAATTACCAATTCATTCGAGGAATATAGTGGAATGTTATTGCTTGCAAAAAGGCCTAGCGAATATGACAAACTTGAACTAGTTGAAGAAGAACATTATGCCTTTATATTGAAACGAGTTTCTGGTTGTATGACAAAACTTCTAGCAGATGTTGAGACTAGGGCTAGTAAAAAGTAGTAAAAGTCGAAAATCGTCCAAATCATCACGTGGTTCAAATATTTCTTCAAATTTAAGTGATCAAAAACGAACCGATGCCGCTGCAGAAGCGTCTAGCTTCCGTAAAGGCAAAACTTAAATATATGGACAGGGAAGCTAAACAAATGTTCGATTTAGAGAAATCAAGGTCTGAGTTAGAAAGACTTCAAACTTTAAAGGAACTTGATATGGCTCAGGTAAAATTAGACGCAATAGTCAAAATTGAACAGGAATTTCATAGTCTGTATGATATTGACGAAACATACTCAGTGCCTGATATAAGGAGCATTTTGTGACAGAGTTTATTGAAGCTCACCATAGACTTCAAACTAAAGAGGATGAAGTTCATATTTGCGACTCTGTTTCGGCTCAATCAGTCCATCCTATTACGGATTCTGCTCCTAAGGTGGATTTTGGATGGACATGAGACTCCGTGCCCAAACTCAGTATTCCTGATCCACGTACCACCTAGGTTAATTCTGATGCTCCTTTATTCAGCACAAATGCTCCGCACGTAACTAGTAGTTGGAGCCAGAGTGGTACTGCACAAACTTTGCATAGTGACATTCTTACTAGACTGTTAGTTGAAACAATTGGTTTAAATCGTTTGCCCTCTCCTGAACCAGGTGTATTTTGTGGGATCCTTTAAAGTATTGTGGTTGAAAAGCTGCATTTGAAGCATTAATTGACACAAAATGTATCTCTAACTCTGAAAGAATGCATTTATTAAATTGTACTTAGGGGGATCGGCAAAGGAAGCTATCGAAAGCTATTTCTTATTGTCTTATGGAGAGGCATACGACGAGGCAAGAAAATTGTTGGACGAAAGATATGACGATCCATTCGTCGTCGCAAATGCATTTAGGGACAAATTAGACTCTTGGCGGAAGATACTGTCACGTGATGGCTAGGTACTAAGGAAATTTTCCGATTTTCTAGGTCAATGTGAGACTGCCATGCGAACTACTGTTAGTTTAGACTGCTTAAATAACACGAGAGAAGACAGGAAAATATCAAAAACAGTGCCTGACTGGCTCATTACTAGGTGGGGTAGAATGGTTATTGAATGTAGAGAGGCCGGTAAAGACTTTCCCCTTCACAGAATTTCGTAAATTTATGATACGAGAGTCCAATATAGCATGTGATCCCGTGATTTCTGTCCAAGCCCTCAGATCTTATGGCAAATCTAGTGATACTTTCGTAAAGGGTAAACGTACAAAGTCGAGTTCCTTTGCCGTTAAATCTAAGGAAAGTGAGGAAGACACAGAAAAAATTAACCCTAAATGTTTTCTTTGTAGTCAACAGCATAACATCAATGACTGCAGTTTTTTTCATGAAATGGTCTTTAGAGGAAAGACATGATTTCGTCAAATTGAAGGGGCTTTTTTGTTTTGGGTGTCTGAAGTACGGTCATAGAGTAAAGTTATGTCGTAATAAGTATACATGTGTAGTATGCGGTAAGCTTCATCCGTCTTCCCTTCACGTCGATGAAGAGGAGACTAGGGAACAGGTTGAACAGCCCGTATCTGTCAGTCTGAATGCTAGTGTTGAGCATTAGTAGTTCTAAAGTATGCAACAGAAGTTCTTTAATCATACCAGTCTAGTTATCTCATTGCAACACTCCAAATCTTGAAGTAATGACGTATGCTATTTTAGATACCCAAGTCTGAGACAACTTTTATTCTTAATAGTATATCCGATGCTTCAGGTGTCCACGGTTCTGACACAAAGTTAACGTTACCAACTTTGGTCTCAAAAACCAAGTTATAGACACAAAACGATTTGAGGAACTCGTGGTTCGTGGGATTGATAGTTCTCTTAAAATAGCATTCCCAACTGCATTTTCAAGAGCGATCATTCCTGCTAACAGGAGACATATCCCCACCCCTGAGATCGCTAATACGTGGCCCCACCTAAGACCCATAGCTCTCAAATTACTACCATTTTAGGACTGTGAGATTGGACTTTGATTGGTTATAATTGTCCGAGGGCCCTTCTACCTAGAGAAGTGATTCCGGCAGTCGTTGGAGGCTCTTGAGGGCAGAGGACAGATGTAGGTTGGCGTGTCATGGGATTAGTTAATTTAATCCTTAGGACGTCCCCGACAATGCCAGTGATCGTATAGGATTAAGTCACAGGATACTTACTTACGAGGTCCAAGTAAAGTCAGATTTTAGTCTTTCAGCTCCTCAGATAGTACACATTTCTTTTCGGTCGTCTGTAAAGGAAATTAATCCTGTGCAGATAATTAAGAAACTTGAACAAGACTGTAGTCAGGGTAAACTTGGCGTAGACGGTTATTCTCAAGATGACCTTAAATTCCTTGCTATGTTAAAAGGGCTGGATTCATCTGACTAAAGACGGGCATTATGAAATGCCTTTGTTGATTAAGAAAGCCAATCCGATGCTGCCAAGTAACAAGAAATTGGCATTACATCGATTGAAAAGTCTAAAAAGACGTTTAGAGTCAGATTCTACTTATAAGAATGATTATGAACGTTTCATGCATGATCTGTTGTGTAAAGGGTATGCGGAAAGGTCCCGGAGGCACATATTTTAGGTACCGACGATAGTGTCAATTACATCCCACACCACGGGGTGTATTACTCCCAGAAACCTGGGAAATTACGTGTCGTCTTTGATTGTAGCGCTAAGTATAGAAAACAACCTCTAAATGGCCATTTATTGCAAGGCCCAAATCTAACAAACACGTTATTGGGCGTCCTATGTCGTTTCAGGCAGGAGTCGGTAGCGTTTATGTGCGACATAGAAGCTATGTTCCACCACTTTAAAGTGAAACCCGAGCATAGGGATTTTCTAAGGTTCCTGTGGTGGATGAATGGTGATTTGAAGACAGAACCGGTAGATTATCGCATGACTGTTCACCTCTTCGGGGCGACGTCATTCCCAGGTTGTGCAAATTTCGGTCTAAAACAAGCAGCCATAGACTACGAAACGGAGTATGGCCAAGATGCGTCAGATTTCATACATCGTAGACAACAAGTCTCAAACCTGTATCGACGGATGAAATTGCCACAGATTCGTTAGAAAGAACTAGAGTGCTATGTAAAGAGTTGACCTTAAATTACATAACTTCTCATCAAATTCTGAGAACGTATTGAGATTTCTCAATCACGCAAATTTCTGTAATGAGAAGAAACCTCTTTATTTCAGACTGGGCCATACTGAAAGAGCTCTAGGAGTTCACTGGTGTATTGAGTCTGACACTCTGCAATTCAGAATTTCTGTAAAGAAATTACAGACGAGACGTGGTACTTTGGTACTTTGTCCACTGTCGGGTCGATTTATGATTCCTTAGGATTTCTATGCCCCGTTGTTTTGATAGGGAAACAGATACTACAGCAAATGTGTAGTGAGGGTTTGTCATGGGATGCCCCCATTCCGGAGGACCTAAGGTCGCAATCTGAGCACTGGCGTAAAAGTCTATTTCTTCTGGAGAATATACAGATCAACAGTTGTTATAAACCAGTTAAGAATTTCGCAGAATGCGAGGTACAGTTGCATCATTTCTCTGAGGCTAGCACAACTGGTTATGGTCAATGTTCGTACCTGCGCCTAATAAATAAATATCGAAGGAAGGGTTCACTGTGGTCTCGTGATGGGTAACTCTAGAGAAGTCCCACTTAAACCGGTTACCGTGCCTCGACTGAAACTTACCGCCGCCTTACTGTCTGTCAAGATCAGCGCCTTGCTAGGACGGGTATTAGAATACTGGCAAGTAACCGAGACCTTTGGGACAGATAGTCAAGTTGTCTTAGGCTATATCGATAACGATGCTAAACGATGCTAAAAGTATTTGTGGCAAATCGCGTCTAGCAGATCTACGTAATAATTCTGACCCTGCGCAATGGAGGCAGTATCAAAACTAATGATAACCCAGCGGATGCAGCGTCTAGGGGGCTACCCGCGGCAGAGTTCGTTAGCCAGTCCAGTTGGTTCAATGGACCAAAGTTTTGTTTGGGAGAAAGAGATTCCCGGTGTCAGCGGAAGTATTCCTAAGGTACCCGAGAATGACGTAGAACGCAAAAGAAAATAAATAAATAAAACTTTCAAGGTACTTGTAACACGCATTGGAGGCTTCCCCTCGTATTTGAACCGGAGAGACTAGATCATATCTCTACTTGGAATAGGGCTAGAAGGGTCATTGCACTTTGCCTCAAATTAGAATCTGAGTTGAGAGCACTTGTAGCAAAGAATGCCTTCTGGGATGTGCATGTGAAATAGATGGTTGACCATGCAATCTTTGTCGGTATGGTATAGTGTAACGACATATGTACATGATGAGTTCCTTAAAGATACATGTATGCTCAGCTATGATTGTTCATGTACAGCATTAAGTATTGATGTCATACTTCATAGTATTACTTGATTATCGTTTTGATGTATTAATTGAGAATGTATTTAAAAACATTTCATTTTGAGGGGCCATGTAACAGTCGTACCTCCTGAGTTCCGATTGAGCTAAAACAAAATTCCAATTCGGCTTAGCTCTCTAGCATCGCATACCAACATGTATTGTTCAACTTCACTATAATTAATGCATGTACTGCGGTAAAGTAAGACTTCATATAAAAGAGGATAACTAGGGCGTTTCCTGGCGCACACCTCTACATAACCTCGCTAATAAACAGCCTGACTGTCACTAGACTCGGAATATACGATATATATCAGAACTTATGGCTATCTTAACTATTCAGAGGATACGGATAATTAGGCCCACGGAGAATCAGGGAGGTACGTGTAAGTTAGACACTGACTGTCATGGCAATATACTGTAATTAGTTTGTTCACAGGTTTGATGGAAATATTTTCGTATGTATTTTTCTACGTTTGAGTAGTGTATAGTTTTGTATTTTCATGTATAGATACACTTCCGTGACAGTATTGTTGTATTCAATTTGAATGTATTTCAATGTGAGTTTTCTGTATATATATATATATATATATATATATATATATATATATATATATATATATATATATATATACATACATATATATGTATGTATATATTTCTCTAATTCGGCACTTAGGGGGAAAGTTGTTGTTGAAAAGTCGACCTTAAGGGGAAAAAAATTTTCGGGTGAAATATAAGTTTCGCCTTAACGTTTCCACACACTTTTTCTATAGGAATACGTAAACTAACAAGGGCGCCCTCTTAGATTTACAAACTAGATACCATTACTTCAAAGTTGTCAAATTTACGGACACCTAGCTTTTAACACGAACGGATGGCTGGCCATTGAAATAACGTTAATTTATATGTTTAGACGTTAGGGCGAATTTATTTCTTATGTATTTTATTATCTTTTTTTTCGCCCTATGTACAAGCAGATATAACAATTTCCCCTTAAGGTGGGAATTAGCGTTATATATATATATATGTATGTATATGTATATATATATATATATATATATATATATATATATATATATATATATATATATATATATATATATATATATATATGAAAAACCACACCTCTGCCCCTGATTTCCGTGACAATCTCACAAAAAGTGAACGTCAAGCCATACGAAGTCTACGGCGTCGTGATGATATCGTTATCAAGCCGGCAGACAAAGGCTCTGCGATTGTTGCCATGGGGACTCAATTCTACAGGGAGGAAGCCGACAGACTACTTGGCAATCCCGAACATTACAAACGTCTTGACTCAGATCCCACTTTGACAATTGCAAAGAAAGTGGAGGCGTCCATCCAAAAGATGGTTCGCAACGGCTCTATCGACCCTGAAACTGGTCCGAATCTCCTCCAGGTAGATCCCAAACCGGGCCGTTTCTATTTCCTGCCCAAAATTCACAAAACGGGCAATCCAGGCAGACCTATTATCTCCGGCAACGGGACTGCCACGGAGAAAATTTCCAAATTTGTTGACCTGCTCATTCAACCCCTGGTTCCGTCCCTTCCTTCCTATGTTCAGGACACCACGGACTTCATCCGCAAAATTGGTGAGATAGAAAATCTCCCACAGGACACTATTCTGGCCACTCTTGACGTGTCCTCGTTGTACACCAATATCCCAAATGAAGAAGGCATCTCCGCTTGTACAGCCGCCTTCAATCCCATTCGGGGCAAAACTCCCAACAAGAAAGACCTGGGTGAACTGATGTACCTCATTCTGACCAACAACAATCTCATCTTTGGCGATCACCACTATCTCCAAATTCATGGTACCGCCATGGGAACCAAGATGGCTCCCTCCTTTGCAAATTTGTTCATGGGCAACTTCGAGCAAAAATTTCTGTCTCGACAAAATTTGAAACCACAAATTTGGTTACGTTTCATCGACGACATCTTCATGATCTGGCCCCACGGTGAAGATTGTCTCAAAATTTTCATTGAGAACATCAATTCGTTCCATCCCACCATCAAATTTACGGCCGACTATTCTAAAGTCAGTGTCCACTTCCTGGACACCACGGTAACCATAGAAAATAGTTCACTAAAAACAGACTTGTTCAACAAACCCACGGACAAGCACAACTACCTTCTACCGAGCAGTTGCCATCCCCCGCACTGCACCAGAAACATTCCGTACAGTCAAGCACTTCGGATCAAACGCATCTGTTCCTCTGAAACAGATTTCTCAATTCGCACAAACGAACTGTCTGGCTACCTCCGCAACCGACAGTATTTCCGGGGTTCTGTTGAAAATGCCATCAAAAAGGCAAAAGATACCCCTCGTTCCCAGACTCTGACGTACAAAACTCGTCAGCGCAATTCCGACAGAGTGCCACTGGTTACTGAGTACCATCCCGGTCTACCACCACTTGCCAAATTCATCAAAAAACATCTGCCCACCCTTCAGAGTACGGTTCGCCTAAGGTCTATCTTTCCCCATCCCCCAGTTGTTGCCTTTTCGCGTCCTTCCATTTTAAGGGACATTTTGGTTCGGGCAAGATTTCAGGACAAAGCCTCAGTCGAGGAAAACAACGAGAATTTTGGTTGTTCACCTTGCCCTTCCAACTGCAAGACGTGCGCTCTGGTTGACTCTACAGAGAGTTTCCAGAGCAATCAAAATGCACGCACCTTCAAAATTAGACAATCAATTAATTGTCTTTCGAAAAATGTCATTTATCTCATATACTGCAATTTATGTGGAGTGCAGTATGTTGGGGAATCAAAAAATTCCCTGAGAATGAGAATGACACAGCACAGGTCAGCAATTAAAACCAAAAAGGTTGAACAGCCTGTGGCAAACCATTTCAATATACCTCATCATTCGATCACTAATTTACGTGTCATTGCTATCGACCGAAACGATGCATGGACCGACAAAACTAGGAAAGCCAAAGAAAATTTTTGGGAACTTAATCTCAAAACCACTGTGCCCTTCAGCCTGAATATCAGAAGCGACTTACCAGCTCACTGATGTGTCACACCCTAGTAATCCGATTAGACCTCTTCGGTCTCTCAATTTGTTTTATTGAATTGTAAGGGATCATCTTGTTCTTGGGGACCACACCCAAGTAATCCGATTAGACCCTCCCGGTCAACACAATTGATCAATTGCTTTGAAAAGCAATGGGTAGGACCATTGTCGCCACCTATTAAAAGCTTCCAAAATTTCAAACTCCTTGTCAGTCTCTGACCTTGCACTGAAGAAGAGCTAGTATTGCTCGAAAGCTCTGCAAAAAACAATTTCTGGCTGTTTTATTTACCGAATTTCAAGCCTTCCGCTAATTTGTATCTCTTCCGACATCCAGCCATTCAATTTTGTAGCACTGTTGTTTTACAGTTTCTTCTTTACCGATTATATATATATATATATATATATATATATATATATATATATACATATATATATATATATATATATATATATATATATATATATATATATATATATATATATATATATATATATATATATATATATATATATATATATATATATATTAGTTTTCACGAAGATGGTACACGAAGGTATACGATGATGGCTCGAAGTTAAAGATAAAAAGGGAAAACCACGTAAATACAGAAACCGAAACCGTCCGTGAAACTGCTGAACTCTTCTTTTTCTTGAGTCTGGTTCCCATTCCGGCCGTCCCCTGTTATACTGACATTATACCACTTTGCACAATATCTGTCAAGTAATTTATTTATATGCCGAAACACTTATCCTGTAAATAATGAGTATAGATGGTAAAGAAATATCAGCTCCATCAGTCAAATTACTTTTTTTTCGGTTCCCTTGTAAAAGTATTTGCTCTAACCAATCACGTTAAAAATCCTGAATTAAATGCTATCGAGATGCGGGTACGAGCGGGTAACATAAAAGCTTCCAAAATGCAATTGTTAAAAGTAAAGAAGTGCGCCATGCATTTTGTATTGTGAAAAGGAGGAAAAGAAGTTCCCAAGTAGTAGTTAAGCCCCTCTTGATTGTCAAGATGATTACTATTTTTAAATAATGTAACAGGACAGTATGGAAAAAGATATTAATCAATCGGAGCATTCTAATCACCGTTTACCCTGCCATATAACCTTCCAAAAATGAATTTTAAAAAATTTAGTAATACACATAACATGACCCTTTCAAGTACATCGAAGAATGAATGCTCACCTAGTTGAGTCATCGGCCTTTTATGAACATAATAGGGTCTACCCTAGTATAGTTATCTTAGTTACTACAGACCTGCATATGTTTTTATGTGTTAAGCATATGGGAAAATTACAGGGATTAATCTTGAAATTTCAGTTTGAGAACCCTAGTCTCTATTACCGATAATTTTGTTCAATCGTTTCTACCACACCTGTTCAAGGTAACTAAAAATAATAAAAAATCCAATTGGACCTTTTGAAAGAAGTTTAAATGTAAGTGCATTTAGTTGTTCATTTGCGATAAATTTTACTTTCTCTATTTTGGCAAAGATAACCGAAGTAAACAATGAACACTAAGCGCGAACGTTAAAACATTACGAAAATGTTTGATACAACAATGTTTGATACAAAGGTACAGAAAATAGAGAAAAAATTCAAATGTATTTTTTTTTCTTTTTAGAATTTGTAATGTAATGAGTTGTAAATTTAAGAAATTGAAGTGAAACATGAATACGTTAAATAAGGTCTGTGAGTTTCTCTAGGTTGGAAAAAAAAGAAACTATTTCCGAAATGGAGAAAGTTAACATACAGCACAAGAAATATGCTGGTTACTGTAAGGCTACTCAACTAGCGTGATCCCTAAAACGGCAGGGTGGACCGCCTGTTAGGGCATAGCTCTTCTGTAGCTATAACAATACAGTAACGTGCCGAATATGCACTAAATTAGACCGATAGTTTGCAAGGGGGTTCTAAAGTCTATTTGTACCTAAAAATACTCCATACAACACGCCTGGAATTGTAAGCAAAATGTTGGCGGTTATTACTAATTTTTCTCCCTGTAGGGAAAATTCTGCATTCGTAGAAAATGTGAAATCTGCCGCAGTGCTTACGGTCATGTTTCTAAATTGTGTGGGGCCTTAAAGTAATCTTTGAAAGCAGCAGCCATATGCTGTCGTTAAGGTTTCAGCAATGACCTGCGTTGTTCATACTGTAAATTGGACTAGGTACGGTAGAATGATACCAAATTTCATCAGCACCAAAAAGAAAAAAAAAAAGAAAGAAAAAAAAAAGAAAAAAAAATCATGATTCCAACTTTATCGAAATCCAGCAAATTAGCTTCTAATGTGTTTGCACATTTTTATAGTCTTTGTTTTCACCATTATCATGAAAAGGCACACATCAGTTCCAGCCACATTCATCAAAGTGGTTTCGACATCTTGAGACTTGAACATGAAATCTAATAACAAATAATCAAGAGTTGTCCGCTCGAGATGTCCTTGTGATACGACTTGTTCTCTCTTAAACTTGCATGAGATGTAGAATTGATCATAAATACCTCTACATACACCACGGATTCAGAGCAGTGATTGTTTTTTCTATAGTCACTGAATTAACAACTCAAAAGTTTTCAGATGAATGTTTATTATTCACTTGCAATTTTAAGAGCCTGTGTAAGTCTGGAGGAAGGAAAATAATAGTGTGATCGACTCAGCCGAATACCACACGAACTTTGATCCTATTTCAACAGTCCACATCAACAAAGCAGTATGTACACAAGCAAACGAAATTAGTTTGGAATATTTTCGCCAAGTATATGCTTTGTTACAATGCCATCTTCGTTGGCTTCACTGGTGAAAAATATGACAGACTAATGCGATCTGATAAATCATGTCTGTCCAGCAGTGCTTAAAGAAGTCCATATCGAACAGTTTTGTGCCAATGTAAGATAAAGTTGGTTAGTTAGTTGGATGAGGTTTAACGTCCCAGTTTCCAACCAATTGGTTCAAGTCGAGAAGACTACGGCCTTTTTTCAGTTGTGGCTCACTGGATTGCTTTCCCTTCTCCATTGCTTATGCTGAGCACCAAGCACAAAGGCAGTAGGTTCCATTTTTAAAGTCTTTGGTATGACCCGGCCAGGATTTGATGAAGCTGCCAATTGTGTTGCTGTTGTGTAAAATAGATATGTCATCAGCAGTAGGAGACTTAGATCCAAATGGACTTTTGTAATAAATTGACTTCCTTTGTTTCCCTTTGTATGTATAAAATAATGACCCTTTGTATGTATAAAATAATGACTATTGTGTCCAATTCCCACATCTGGAATATTCGAAAGACTGTTTGCAGGCTTTTGAGTCTATTCAGTAACCTGGAAGCATACTAGAGTGTGTGAAATAACTGTCTGTTTCTGCTCTTGTTATCATCCTTATTGCTTAAGCGAACCACGTGTATATTTACATTACTTGCTTATTGTTATTGTGGTATCGGCAAGGTACAACGTTCAAGTGCAATAACGGTACACAAAGCACAACAAATAACAGATACCTTCCCTCGCCATGTTTAGCCTATGGATGTAAGGTTTTAATGTGCGTATCGGTAACCTCATGCTGAAATTCAGTTTAAGCAGTACCCAGTTTGTTTTTATTTTAACGGAATACGACAGACTGTATTACTTATATCCAGACAGGAATAAACACGAATGTCCATCAGGTGAGTTTAAGTATGACCAAATCCTTACTTATTAAAACAAATGAGTTGTAATAGCAGAGAGTTAGACAGTATTTCTGTGACATACCTGCAGTGTGCATGGGAAAGATCCTCCTACTCTCCTTACCACTTGGTAACTGTTTAAATACGCAACTTCCTTTACAGCTCCTGAAAAATATTAAATAATCGTATCGGGGTAGATTTTTACATTACTCGGACAGAAGAGAGAGAGAGAGAACTTGTGGACTCTGTTTTTTTTTTCTTCTTTATTTAGTTTTTTTGTTTTGTTTTGTTTTTTGCAAGGGACCTTTTGGATGCTGAATGTCGAAACTTGCCTTTTTGACAAACTTGTGTTGGGAAAAGCCAATCAAGTACAAATCACATTAAGTTCTGTTTCTGCGTTCAAAATTAAGTAGATAGTAGATCTAAGGGAAACAAAAAATGCAGAGGATTTTTGCATTGTACCTTATTTTTTTAAATTATACCGAATGACCTGGCCATTAGTTTACCCTGCCTGTGTCGTTAGAAAAACAGCCGGTTTTAAATCAACTGGTCGGAAAAAGGCCCGCCTCTAAGGCCCATATGTAGGCAATTAAACGTAGCCCTTAGAAAAGGGTGGTTCAACTTGGATATCAAATCCGACATTTATCAAATGTAACCTTAAGGCATACACCTTTTCTACTAGGCTGCTTCCCTCTGAACGCTGTATGATTGAATTTTATTGATCCGTGCTCCAACAAGTCCAAGTAGAAAGTTTCCTCATTAAGCATCATGGTAAGCTGACATGTTTGTGACATGTCATTTTATACCACCGAAATATAACAAAACCTGACTCTGTTTATCACAATGTAAAGCAAGGACTATAGCTTAGGTTAACAAAGGAAAGGGCTAACACAGGAAAACTATATTGGGCCCTCGAAAGTAGATAATGTGTCATTCATGAAGCAGAATACCATCCACTGCCAAGTCGTAAATGACATTTGAGAAATTTTGTCCTTTTTACCACCCGCATGTTATGTGAAACAATTTTACATTCTATTAAAGCATATAGCGGAGAAATCTAACTATAGGACGAAGATCAACTACGACGGTTCGCGGTAATTTCTTTTGAAACCCTTAGAGCAGTACATATATAACACGGAATCATCCGTTTCAAGCAAGTGACCTTCAAATGTGATGCCTTTGCCATTAGCATAGGAGTCACGTCAGTGTGACAAAGGAGCAAAATCTCAAATAAAGTGTTATTAAGAAGTTGATTTGCATTAAAATTCAATATTTTCAAGTAAACCTGTCGAAAATCACGTAGCCTTGGATATTATTTGTAGACTATTTCAGCTCATTAATTAAAAATTAATAAAAACAAAAACGTGCTACATCAATAATAATATAAGAACCTTTTATCAGATCGGACTACCGGTTTATAATTTTTATTGATTAAATTTTTGAATGAATAAGTTCAAAACAAATTGTTAGGCTTAGATAAAAATCAGTTTATTCGGCTATGATCATTATTGGTTAATTGAAGAGAGACTAGTTGTAAGTTGTAGATTAATTTGAGTTTATGCCTCATCCCCACCGACCCCAACCCCCAAATAGTAAGGGGCATGACCGTTGCCTACATGCATTTAAAAAGTGAAACTTGAATTCAGGAAAAGATCAATTAAATGAGTGACCCCAAAATTAGCGCATTTAAGTCTAAAGCTTTCGAAGATAACATTGAAGGTCGTTCAGACTAGTGGTGTTGAAGTGGTTTGAAGTCTGGTATACGAAATAATACAGTTGTTGTCTATGAACAGCTACTAAAACATTTATGACGCCATCTCACTGGAATCTTACTGAGAGTCTGCGTTCTGTCAACATCCAATACATCTACTTTAAAACTTCTCGGGGTTAAAGCTCCATGGACTTTAATGCCGGCATAGGAAGGCACGAGTTTAGGCATTTACGTCTCTAGAAGTTAATGTTTTGTTCATATACCGTCAAAACGTTGTTATTTCTTGGCAGTTAAAGAATAAAATGAAAGATCAGTTGGAATTATTTCAATATCCTTTATATCTTAAGATGTATCTCTTCAAAGATTGAAGGTTTCTGAAGTAACTCATTGCCTATGTAAAAATAATGATGTGGAGTGTTTCACAGTGTTAAGATTTCTTTTGATAATCCTATATAAATTACTCTTAATTACTGGTCAGATAGTAAAGAGCGATTTTAACGTTCATGATAAGTCCTTGAGGGGATAACGATGCTGCAAGTGTCCTTGGAATGAAGGTTGAAAAAGCAAAGGCTACCATGAGCCATTTTTCGTATATCCATCTTTCTACGTCACATATTTGCATATGTAGGTCTTGTTTATTCATGATGCAAGTTTGATACGGAAATTACCCAGTAAAATGGTCAATATTTGATGGATTTTGATGAAAATTGTCTCTACTTTGGTTTTTCTAATGCTTTTTACATCAAATATCCAACTATATCATTTTCATGTCACCAGACCTTTAAGTGTTATGTCCTTTCAGGGGAAGGGGTTCCTTTGGTGAGCAGAACTGGTTTGGCCCTTGGCCGTTCGGCAGGGAGTATAGAATACTTTTAAAAAAGTACTCTAACAGTTATTGTTGCCACAAAACTTAAAAGCGAGATGAGAACAGACGTGACTTTAAATATTTTGACAATTTGTTCACGAAAAAGCAGGCTAATTTACTTAACATATATCACGTAAAACGTGATGATGATGGTTCATTCGTCAGGAGGAGAACCCGCATGAGAACGCGTCCATGTGGGGGTCCGGGGAAAAAAGGAGCTCTCATATGCTATTTTACAGGTTTCTGGGACCTTGACATTATAATTTAAACAGTGAAATGTTCAGCATTTCAGCATTTCTTTTTTCAAGTAGGCCAACTTTTGTTTACGATTAGGAAATCTCGGGGGCACCTCCATTCAAACGGGGGTTGATGTTTTAAACCAGAGTTGTATAATGCTGAGTTGGATAGCATCAAAAGGCCTTGAAAAGTGGATTTTTGTTTCAAACAACGCCCCTGGTTTAAAGCGTTTCTGTTAATAGTCAATAAGAACCTCTGTCATTATCGAAGATTCGACGTATAGACAAAATGAAAATCAAACAAAAGCTGATGAGTAGTATAAAAAATATGCAAATCAACCACCCAATTGATCACCGTGACAAGGTTCCTGTGTAAAAAATATCAGTCAACAAATATAACTATCATTTTACCAAGAGTGTCAAATCAAAGGTCAATTTTGTACTCTACGGACTTGTTATCAGCCCTGGTTTAACCACACACGATCGTCTTATATTGCTTGCTGTATTAATACCATGGTGATTATCTCTTCTGTATGTTTAAGATTTCAGTTAATCCTCGAGTGATGTTAATGAGTAGCTATGAAGTGCGTTGCCAGTTTATCAAATACAGGGCCTAAAGTAGCACACCCCCAATAAATCCTCCATTGACTTACACACTAATTTGAAAAAGTAAAGTGGCCGCTAAAACCTTTTAGATGTTTTCGCCAGGTACGAGCTATCACGCACAAGATAGCTGATAAGTTGGCCATTCATGGCAATTTCAGTTTCTCATGTCATGATCGTGAAGATTTTAGCTAGCGGAGCTCAAAGCTTCAGTACTTTTATTCAGAGCCTTTTTACTCAGTCAAAGCCTTATGTACGGCAGCCAGCTTCGAAGCCCATTATTGGTTCAAAATTGCTTTAATTGACCCCATTTAGCCACCAGAGATACTTCATCTAGTCAACTTTCATATCGAATTGACAAAAGACCCCATCCTTACATATCACAAAAGTTATTCCAATGTCTCTTACTGGCGTTTTTGTGAAGGTGAACAAATGGACGCATTAATACAACTATGTTATGGGGGGCGTGTTACCCTAAGCCAAACGCAGTTAACAGACATAAAATTGAGACAAGAAGCTAGAGGTAAAAAGCATTTAGAAATCGCTTTCATTTTCAGTGATATATTACTGAAGTGAATAATGGGATACCAGATATTTTTGTAAATCATGCTACAGTTAATTTAGAGGTACGTATGAGATTAGAAAGCGTTCGGCGCTTACGATTCTTATACACTTTTACAATTAGGCGAATAGACCTTTTATGCTCTTGTACGGAAACGTGGAGAGGTCTTGATAGAAAACTTGGATACTTTGACTACGGTCAGCTTGGGCGTCCGCAGACAAAAAAAGAGGGCTAAACTTTTAATTGATCACATCAGGGGAAATTTTTGCTCGAAGAAAAGAGCTTAATCGCTAAATGTTGGCGCCTTTCACAAGAGTGTAGCCAGAAATTTGCTAGGAGGTGAAACCTGTGGGCTTATTATCAAAGCAAAGCTGCACCATACTTTGCCGAGAAGGGCCAAGAAAATTTTGCCCGAAATGCCTCCCAGATCGCCAAAATGGCACTTTCCAGACCTTGTGAGTTACATCTAATCATTTTCTATTTTGAAAGCTCATGTTCTGGAAATTTTCTACCGATATCATAAAAACACTGATGTTACTTTTTCTTCAAGTTTCTTTTTTTCAAATTTTGATTTTCCAGGGGGCAAGAGCCCCCTTGCCCTTGTTCCTTACGAAGTGATTGTGTTATACATATTCCTTGATATGGACACAAAAGGAGTGGATATATTACATGGGTGGGAAAAAGGCAAAGACTTCTTGTTTCAAAATTCTAATATAATTAACCCCGATGGGCTTTATTGTAGATCAAATAGTTATCAGTAGACTTAGCATGCACTTCTTAAAGTAAAGTATCTTGTAGGAACAGCATGAATACTGACCAAGTGCGAAATAACTGTCTTAGGATTGAAAATCAAAATATCTAAAGGTGCAACATATCTGACACTGAAATGAGCTAGCTGATCTATACCAATTGCCTGCAGGTGGCAGTCCGATTTGGCAAAAAAAAAAAACAGATCTTTGGGTGCTTGTGCACAGGCTACTGTTGAAATGTTAGCATTGACACTTTCCAGAACTTTGGGAAAATGTGTGTCCCACATGATCTCATATAATAAAGTATTGATTATCTCATTCAATAAAAATCTATTCTGGGGTCATCAGGTTTTCCAAACAAATGAAGCCTATCTCTTACTACTGATGTGTGCCTTCAAAGGAAGGAAAGAACAGGCACATTTCGTGAACTAAGGGTACTACAGCAGTAAGGGAGCTGTGTCATGTAGATTGATAACAACATTAAAAATGGTTGGGGTCAAGGTAACTCTGTCATAAGAGTACCTGTATCTCATCTTTATCGGCAGGGTGTAGAGGCGGATCGGTGACCTTTTTGAGGTGGGTTCCAACATGAAAAGGGCATATCCCCCATTTTAATTTCTCATATGCCGATTACATGGCTTGATGCCGATTACATGGCTTAGAATATATTGCCAAGGACTGAATACACCAAGAAACATTGAAAACACGAGTATCGTGTATTCACACTCTCTTTTTTCGTGAACGATCAACAGTCGTTTATCTTACTTCAAAACACTGCACTTCCAGGGCGGTGGTCATGAAAAAATCCATGAGAGGGGAAAGGAAGCTGTCGAAGGGCATTCTAGTCGCTTACCTATGATAGAAAATGGAAGGGTCTTTCCTTTGTCACCCCGTGAAGGGTCTCCACATTTGGCAAGGTTCAAAGAGGGAGGATTGACATTTATGTGATGTAGCTTAAATTGAGAAAGATACTATTATTTTAGTTGGCAAAGCTTTGAGCTAGGTCATTTTTAGAATCCTTTTCAGTATTTAAGATTTTTTTCGTTCTTGGCCGAGAGCGAGGGAAGGGTTAAGATTTTTTTTTTCATTTTTGACTGTGCGCAAGGGAAGGGTATTCCTCTTTCAAACAGTTAATATGTTAAGTATAGTAAGCATAACATCTGTAAGGAACTTTATTGATTTTCCTGAATTTTCGTCATTGCGTTCAGAGAAAGGCAGGCGGTTGTGGCTGTTCCTGGCATTACACTCTAGAAGTAGAACTTGCATACTTTTTTAACACCGAACAAAATCTCGTTTTTCTTTTTAATTTTAAATGAAGGAATAAAAGCGTTTGAACTTTCCAGGAGTTAAACGAATATGTTGTTCTTATAACACTTTTTAAACTTTTCTGGTTTAAAACTACGGAAACTCTGCATTATAGTAAAATAGTCCGGAGTTTTTTTTTTCAAAGATTCAGATCGTTTTACTAATTAATCAACTGATTAATTGTTTTACTTTTCTTTAATTATGAGCTAATATTGGGAAAAATGTCTTTTTTGAAATATTTTAACCTTTACTGGGATGATTAATGAACTTTGTTATACTTGTGTTTTAACGTTTAAGGTTAAAATAGTGCACACATCTGCTGTTCATCTGTCCATGAAGATCATCTTGCAAATGTCCGTTTTTGGTTTAAACAAATTTAGTTAGGCAAAGACTGGCCTTGCTATGTGATTGATTTTATCTTTCACTCTTGGAGGGTTAAATGCATCATTTTTTGTATCTAGACCAGTTCTAGCTTCCTGGTGTAAACTTTAAGTGAAAAAATCCATCTCGACTTGCTCCTGTGAATATGTCTTTGAAGATGATATAGTGCACATTGAACATTTCTTAAGTTGACCATTACCAGCGTAAGGGCGATAAAGTACGAACAACTCACGGGACTGACTCAAAATTCGTATCTTTATCAAACTGTAGTTTTTATTGTGTGCCGGGTCAAAATAACCTTTGAACTTCATTAGTTTACCATCACGTCTGATGAATTGCTCAGAATTATCTAGAGCTAATAGTGTCAGAGTGATTTCCTTTTCTTTCACATGAATGGACCCCTAGCTATTATCATAATCGTTGTAGATCCAAAGTTAGGCTTAAAGAATATAATCTTATGCTTCGTTGACGATTTGGTAATATGAACAGTTCCGAGTCTACTTAAAAAAAGCGCCATGGAGAAAATAACAAATAGCGCTTTGAAGTTCTTTGTTCCTTTAAATTTTGAATGGAGCAATTTTGGCCTAACCTTGGCCATCTTCAGCTTTAAACTACAATATAGAGAGGATGAGAGTCAACCAAGAAGTGCACACACTACATAACAAAAAGCTTGTAGACAATAGACTGATTAAAGAAGTGATAATAGATGAGAGGATCAGAATATGAGAAATCTAATATATTTAAACCAAAACTGACGGAAGGACCAATTTGGCGACTACAGTTCAGTTGTTCTATTGATTAACCTACCAGTGGATCACGCTTCCTTCCTGTTTAGCTTAAAGAGCCTATGAAGTGACAAAGTACAGCCATTTGATGTCATTTCCTGACCATACTATCTATCACCAAAAATAGCCCTAATGTTCAAAAATACCGCCCCATGAAAGAGAAATGCTAAAACGAAATGGTACCCATTCCAGCAAAACAGTCCAAAATGTGAAAGCACATTGACCCAAGAATGATGTCAGCTCCGGAACTCATCTTCGCAGTGTGTGTATGTACAATGCACTTCCCTTGTAATGTTCATAGCACGTCAATATCGATTATCTACAGAAACTTGCCCTAATTTGTATGAATCTTAGCCCATTTTGACTAAGATAATACAAGCTGGCCTAAGAACAAGAAAAAGTTTGGCAGTGTAAGGAAGAACTTGCGGCTGGTGGGGACGGTGAACGAGTAGTTAAGAGAGACTCCAAACTTCTAGTAACGTTTTGCTCACAGATTGTGTAGCGTGAGTCCGGTACTGGCCTTATAATTTCGTAAAAAACGTATGTGAAGAATGTGCCAGTATCAAGCAAAAAATATATAACATAAAAATTTGAAATTCTTACTTCCAAAAAGGACTCGCTCAAGCCTACATCTAGACCCCATACTTAGAAGACATTTCTCTTGTTTTTTTTTGGCAAATTTTCCCATCATTTAGAAACATATTCAAAAAGGAAGTTATAAAGAAATTCTTAGCTTACTTTAAGTAAAATGATATGTAGTGTGAAGAATAACGAGTAAAGATTTAAATTTCATATTTTGGCATGACGGCTGGTAAAGAAAAGTTAACGAGTTCAACGTAAGAGATGTGTCTTCTCATTCTCATTTTAACAATGCATCACTGATCTTAGTTGATCTTGGTATTGGGATAGGAATTTTGATAAGGAAGACTGCCAAGATAACTGTCGGAAACGCACATTGCTTTAAAGAGTATGTAGAAGGTTGGATCTCCTTCATAACCCCTCCTTGGTCTGAATAAAGGTATTTTACCATCTCTGTCACCGTCGACAATTTTATCAAAATGATTCTTGCCATAAAATATACCTTAAATCGTTCATACTTGGAATAATTACTGTACTGTATACGGTTGATGAAACTGAACTGGATAACGTAACATGACACATTAACGTTTTGGTCAAGTTTCTTGCGTATTTCTGGGAAACGTTGTTAGAGTATGAACTAGCAGTAATTTGCTGGCTATGACCAAATGTAGTGTTATTATGTGCATTTCCAGGGATTTGCCAGGAAAGGAGATCCAACATTTGTATCTTCTTTGAGACTAGGTGGTTGTCGACATTAAGCTGTCTATTGTCTTGCTCTTGAGACTTCTCTAAGACTTCAAAGAGATTTGACACTGAAGACAATGTTTTGTGTCGTCTGTTATATCTCACACACTCATCATGATGATTTCACCAACTGGCATTACATTGCCAGGAAAAATTCAAAATTTTAAGCTTTCATCGTTTTCGCTGCAGTCTACGTCATTTCAATAAACTTCAATGAAGAATTTCTTAAAGCCCCATAAGCCGACAATGCTTGCTACTAATGCGGAAAGTTATGAAAACTGTGACAAGTTTTTAGTAAGTTTTAACAATATGTCAAGGTGACTATTAATCAATATCTTAGGAAACCAAAAAACTTAAAATAGTTAAACGTTTATGAAAAAGTCGCTTAAATTGAAACCTTCACTGAAACTTGTCCCTCGGCAGAGAGACTGCACTTCAAAGTAACGTGTTAACAATGACCTTTGTTTCTGGATTACTTGGGTTTGAAGGGAGCGGATCATTATTGGGAAGTGTATGTCAGTGTCAATCAAATTTTGTTACCTGAAAAGATTAAGTTATTTTCAAGCAGATATTGTCTGACAGATTTGACCTTACATCTTGCTAGCTTTTCAACCTATTGAGAAGAAAGCCACATATGACAGGTCTCCGATGTTTACGTCTAAAGGTCAAAAATGGGGTTGTGTGAAATCTTGCGGTCCACCTCGGGGACGTAGTCATTTCAAAGAGCAGAACTTCAGACGTAAGGCTTGGTTTCGCTCTTCGGCTCTTTGCCGGAGAGTTGAGAAGACTTTTGAAAAGTGACTATGTATTCATAGGCGTAGGAGCCCAAATTGACGGGGGGGGGGGGGGGGGCTGGAGTGACTTGCCCGAAAAATATATCCAAAAATTTCCCCTCGCTCCACGAACGTTCGACATGTTAATGTACGGTACATATCATATGGGCTTCCATCGTTTATCACACCGCATGCCAACAACAAACAATAATTTGCCTTGTTTCTACCTTCTTTATTGGTTTTAATTTTGACGGAAGTCGTTGATCGCCGGCCTGGGGAGGGGTCTAAGGGGAGGGGGTCGCCCCCCTTGAAAATTTTTGAAAAATTACGTGTCCTTACATGCAATCTGGTGTCACATATGCTACCTTTGAAGTAAAATGTGTGTTAAAAAATTTACGTATTTCATGTAGAAAAAATAAGCATCAGTGACGGTGGGGCATGGCGATACGGCCCCTCAAATACACCACTGATAATCATAGTATAAGTTTAACCATTAAAACCACACTGATGGATTACTAGGAAATATATATGAGCTGGTGCAGTTCAAATCAGAACTTTATATTAATTACCAAAGAAGTTTTTTCAAATTATTAATACCCTTTAGCTACAACACTGTATTATTTTTCTTTCAGTAGGTGCCCGAAAAATTTTCAACATTTTGCCCGAATTTTCACAAAAAAATTTGGTTGGGGGCTTCAGCCCACAGCCCCACGTCTCCTACGCCTATGTATGTATTATAGCTAGCAAGATGTAAAATTTAACGGGAAGCGGCATTTATTGAGGTGACTTATCTGAAAACGTTGACAATCGAATGTCTTCCTAGGAAGAATTCTGCTTTGCTGATGCCCCTGCACTTACTTTTAGGGCAAATACATACACCGTTGGGATTATAAACTGAAATATACAGTAATTTGTCTTGGTAATATGTTCACCAAGGGAGGGGGGGGGTATACAAGGGTAAACATCCCTTCATAGGATCAATCTAACCGGGCCAAACCCTCGAAGTTTAAATTGGAAATTCATCGAGAGGTAAAAATTGTTTTCTTACATGAGTCTACAATAAAATAAAGATAAATGCTACGCTGATAGTCGACAGTTATTGGGGACTATTGCTTCTACATGTCGTCGGGAAACCAGAGAGAGCAGGGTTAAAAGTGACTTCAGACGACGTTTTGTCGCCTCGACGGTTAGTGTTCTTCGCCTGAGTTCAGATTATTCAATGCGATCTCAAAATTCTACTTCACGCTGTGCCACATTTTGTCGTTAAAGGCCATTCTGGGATATAGAGTTGCAATCAGCAACCAACTTTCTTTAAAGATCGGAAATTACATACTTCTTCAATAGCCTAGTTCGTTTCTTGCATTTGTCGAACGATAGCCTAGGAAAGACTGTTGCATACCATATATATGTTTCCTGGACTTGAGTAGGTTTGTGGGTGCGATTACAGAATGTAGTCAACGAGAACGACCGGTCACCATGACTGTGGTTGGTCTGCTATTATTTTGGGGTTAAGGCAGAAATGCTAAAATCGATCTGCTCTTATGATCATGTAAGATAACGACTAGTTTATCCTATCTAAAATCCCTTAAAGAGTAAAACCAGTGTAAACCAGTGGTAGCAGACGAAATATCTCATTGCCTGAGCTAATTACAGTTACTTTGATCCTAGATATTATCACATACTGCAGTACTGATACAGTGTTAAGTTTTGCTTAATATGTGTCATCTAAACACGGTGATTTCAAAATCTAATTATCAAGTAAGGAAAGCAGTTCAGTAGCATTTGATATTGGGTGGCATAAAAGGAGACTCAAGAGGCACAGAGTGCCGTTCCGTTGATGCAGAACACCAGGTAAGAAATAAATGGTTGGGATAGAGAGACTCTCGCACAGCCAGGCCGGGATCCAGAAAATTCTAGTTGGCATAGGCATTCCGGCTTATCTTGTCTGACCCTTCCACGGGAGCGAAGCTTATGTTTGATCGCGTTGAGTCCAGGGGCCCTCGTCCAGTCAAGATCTGAGAAGTTCAAAGTACGTCCGAGTTGCTATATACTTGAGAACGACCTTGTAAATTTATTTCCGACTAAGTGTTTGAAATCCGCGTTATTGCAAAGATAAACATCAAAATATAATTATGATTAAAATATCTGATGGTTCTGCAAAGAGCTGCCTACTTTTGCTGAACAACTTCCAGATATATAATTAACAAACCAGAAAGCCCAAAGGCTTAATGATTCCTTGCTGGAAGGGAATGACTTGTTGCATTGACTCGGTTCATCCATCAAATTCGAATTTCCTGCATATTTTTTTATTTTTTACCATGTTTCACATCTTGACGTCTGCTAACTTCATATAAACTTTGACCCCTACCTGAAGTGAGTAACAAACAATAAACAAGAACATCTCCTAGGCAGGAACCGCACCCGGGGCCATCTGTGTGGAAACCGAGCTCTAATCCACTACGCAATCAAAACACTTCAGTTTTCAGTTTCAGTTTCAGTTTATTCTCCATGTATCTTCTATAAGCGGTATTAGAGACTTAACAATATAAAAAAAAATAAAAATAAACAATGGATATACAGATGGCAGTCAAATTAGAAATACTTAACAGGTAGGACTATAGGATTCTTGACTGTAAATAACTTAGGCCTAGACCTATTTAGTTATACGTGGCACCAGCACCAAGTTATGTGCTACAAAACATATTTAAATTATTAATTACGGATTTAGATTTTGATTGAAAAAGGTCACGCATCTTAATAGGGCTGGGTATTGTTCTGAAATAAGGTTTGAAAAACAGATTTCTTTCGATTTTAAAAGCTGCACATTCTAGAATATAATGGAACTCGTTTCCTAAGTAATCATAACTCTTACATAAATTATATACTCAGTCATGAAATACAATATCAAGCATATTATAGTTCTAATCATCTCATAGTCCGGCACAGCATCCTTTACATGTGTTCATAATTAGGTAATTAAGAATAATTACTACAACAGAAATGCTTGCAAAAAATACATATTTTTCTACGTTATTTTATCTTTGGAATGGTATAATATTCAACCTCAACTTTTCGTTTGTAAACAAACATCGGACACAGTTTATAGGTACCGCCCACTCTCCATTTAGTTTACGAGGTTTTGTAGTTATAACTGTAACAGTTACGCTTGTGAGAAAATAAGTGTTATCCTCTATAACTTTATCTTTGCAATGGTAGAAAATTTAGCGTGACTTTTCGTTAGTCACGAAACGACGGACACAATTTGGTGGTACCGTCCACTGTCTATATAGTTTACGAGGTTTTCGTCGTTACACCTCTGATGACCTCAGATGACCTTCGACATCCACCAAACCCAAAGGGTTCGCTTTCCCTTGAAGAAACGCATCTATATACCAAATATGGTTATCCCTGTTTTGAAATGTCGTGTTTTTCAAGGTTTCCGGTTTTGACCTCTGATGACCACAAATGACCTTTGATATCCACTCAAAACAACAGGGTTCTTCCTTTTAATACAATAAAGTTATATACCAAATATAAAGATTGTCCATCATTTGCTATCTTGAGATATCGTGTGTTAAGAAGTAGTGTTTTAAATATTTCGTATAGATAACCTTTGACCTTTACCAAATAAATAGAGTTTATTTCTTGACTATAACGCATCTACATGCCGAGTATGAAAATCGTCCATGTTTCCATTCTAGAGATATCATGTTTACAAGGTTTTCAATTTTTTGCCTCTGGTGGACTCAAAAGCTAGACCTTTGACCTTCACCAAAAAGAATAAGGACCTTTCCCGTAATAAAATAATTTTATATAACAATTATGATGATTATCCTTCACTGTTATTTTGAGATACACCCATACACACAACATCGCCTGCATGATTGCATAGTTTGCTTTTGCCTACGGCAATGAATCAAAAAGGGTATATCGTCCTACAATAGGTGCTTGTGTCCTATATAGTTTGAACATGCACACTATCCGTAATTCAATAGCAAGAAGAATTATTTAACAAACATGCGTGTAATCTTGGGAATGTCAATTAAAGAGAATATTGGGTTTTTTTCGAAGAGCTTTGAGAAAAATGTTAAAATGGCAGCTTTTGATTACGTAAATTCTGTCAAACTGGAGTCCAATATGTTGGTTAACTCTAAAGGGCTGTAAGGGAGCTTTGGTTACTGGCAGATCTGTGACAAGTAGGTGAAAATGGTTGTGGCCGTCCCTTTAAATAGACCTTTAGGAATAATTGATAAATACGCAAAAGTCGAATGCGGGTTGCGCAATTTTATATTACTCTTTCAAAATAAGCAGTGGTGAAAAAATGACGGTCCCCTAGGGAATTCGTTTAGAAAGCTTTTGATTGGTAATGAACTGTGATCCTCTTGTTGTATACAAAGCAAAATTAGTACGGAAACTAATCTGCCTACGGTAGCATCCTCTGAAATAATCACTAAATCACTAAGCATTTGGTCCGTGGTTCCATTTTAGAATGACAAAAATTAAAGTAATATTTTGCCATTGGGTAATTTTAACAGAATTCGATAAGATAATTCTTTTACGTTTTGGAAAGTAAGTTTACTTTGGCTAGTTTAACACTATCTTAAGCTGAAGAACCCTTATCAAAGGATGCACTTAAAGGATTTGACAAATCTGACTTTAAGACTAATTAGTGTGCAGAGATATTTTATACATAATTTGTTAGGTTGTCGTGATATTCTTATTTATATTGTATTCTTATAAGCTTTTATGAATAAAAAATGAAAATTTACTCTCTAAACATTAGCAAATTCTAATGTTGTTGCTACCCATAAAGAAGCAACAGTTTTGACTAGTTTACTGAACCTAATATAGTGGGATTAAAACACAAGGCCTTGGATTTCAATTTATTTTACGCGTCTGATGCAGTTCTTCTTACGTTTCCTTTAATCACGCAGTTTGCAGGAAGGACAATGGAAAACTTACAGAAAAATCCAGGTCCCTCGAGTGCCACTAAGAAAGTTGACAATAGTAAGTTTTTGGTGTATTTTCAACTGACATTAAACAGAATCACAATATAATACCGTTTTGTATAAATTTGAATATTTTCTGTGGCAGTTAATTATATGCATTTGCAAGACGAACGTGAGTGCAACAAGTTGAACTGAATGACAACTATTTCTAGAATAATTTTATTAGAATATTCTCATAAATTTGCAAGTTAAGATTGAACCATTCAACTTTTTAAGTTGAATTATGCTTTACTGGTATAAACGTAGCTGTTAAATTTGCAAACCTTAAGCAGAAAAACCTCAATGATTTCATAACTATTGTCTGATTACTGACGAAAAACACGGCCTAAAAGCTTCACAACCACAAACCAGTGGTAGGGCCAGGCTTTTTGAAGTGGGGCGTAGGTTACCTGGGCAGCACAATGATCTACCGGAGAGGCACACAAGTGTTAAGGACTGAGTGGCATTGGGGGCATATTCGTAACTCAAGGCAAACCTCTACAGGGGATAAGTTCTAGGAAACCTACGTAGGGAACCTAAAAGGGGCCATGGACAACGCACCTGTGGGGATCCAGGGGAGATGCAATACAGGGAACTGCAGTATTAACATATTTTTGACCATTAGGATAAATCCAGTGACAGGGGATGGACACTCAATAGGCGGCAAAAATAACCAGAAAGCCCAAAGGCTGAGTGATTCCTTGCTGAAAGGGGGTGATTGGCTGCACTGAGGTTCATCCCTTACTACTCCCTGACTAGCTCATTTTGTATGATATTTTTACAACTTGATCTCAACTGATCTCATAAGACTTTTGACCCCATAAAAAGTAAATAACAAAAAGATTAAAAAACAAATGTCATAGGACGGATTTGAACCCGGACCGTCTGTGTGAGAAGCCAAACTCTAATCCACTACGCCATAAAGGAACAATTTCAGCCTCTGTTATTTTTATTATGCTATAGTTACAGTATCCTTGTTAGGTGCTCATAATTAGGTAATTTATATACGTGTTTTTCTGTAACAGTTATGCTTGTGAAAAAAAAAAGTTGTACTGTATAACTTTATCTTTGGAATGGAAAAAATATTTAGCCTGACTTTTCGTTAGTCACGAAACACCGTACAGAATTTGGAGGTACCGTCCACTGTCTATTTATTTAAAGAGGTTTTCGTAGTTGCATCGCTGATGACCTCGTATTACCTTTGGCCTCCAAAAATCTCATAGGGTTCCCTCTCTCTTAAAGTAATATTATATATTATATATATATATATATATATATATATATATATATATATATATATATATATATATATATATATATATATATATATATATATATATATATATATATATAAATATATATATATATATATATATTCCAAGTTTAAAAAAGATCCATCATCAGTATCTTGAAATACAGTGTTTTTCCACGGTTTCGGGTTTTTTTTTTTTTTTACCTCTAAAGACTTCAAAAAACTTTTGACCTCCACTGAAAATAATAGGGTACTTTTTCTTAACATGATAAGTAATATTCCAGATATGAAAATTGTCCATCATTGCTACCATGAGATTTAGCGTTTACAATTAGTTTTTAAGAACCTCGTTTTTCACCTCCTTGACCTCAGATAACCTTTGGCCTTAACCAAAATCAATAGGTTTATCTGTTGAAAATAACCCATCTACGTACTAAGTGTGAAAAACATCCATGTTTCCTACCAAGAGATATAGTGTTTACAAAGTTTTCGGCTTTTACCTCTAGTGACTTCAAACGACCTTTGTCCTCCACCAAAAACAAAGGGGATCTTTTCATTAATATAATGATTCTATTTACCAAGTATGAAAATTATCCATCATTGCTATCTTGTGGACATCGTGTTTACAAGCCAACCATCACAAATACACATACAAACCACACACGCACATATACACAATCGTCCTCGTGAATGAAGCGATTTCTTTTGCCTTGGACAACAAGCGCAACAATGTTGCCGAAGCTCAGCTTTTCCTGTTGACCTAATAGTCTGCAGTCAATATTTTGGTTGGGTCTGTAACTCATGTTGTTCATACGTACGTTAGAAAACAAAGATATAAATTTAAACTGAATGCAATGAAATATGTAATGAACTCCCGAAGTCTCTGAAAGACTAAATCTGGTACACAAAGTTTACATACTACACAGATGTTAGTATACAAATAATGAATGTTTATGAGTGTGCTGTTTGTAGACCTCATTTGTTTTCCATAATTAGACCCTGATAGTAACTTCCGATAAAGAAATTTTACAAATGGTTAGATGTCTTAAAAGCGATATTTTGCCCCAAAGATATTCCTTGAACTTGTCCAGGGACAAGTTTTTCCATGTTTATTCCAATTACATCCGTCAGACCACCTAAGCCCAGCATTCCCATCTAAAACCCAGCTGGGTCCCAGCTCGGCATGTTGGCTGGGAAGGTACTGAATGGGGGCGAAATTGGTTCCAGGGGCTAACAAATTTTTAAGGGG
Organism: Holothuria leucospilota; assembly: GCA_029531755.1. Taxonomy (NCBI): domain Eukaryota; kingdom Metazoa; phylum Echinodermata; class Holothuroidea; order Aspidochirotida; family Holothuriidae; genus Holothuria; species Holothuria leucospilota. The sequence goes on from CM055961.1 coordinate 46,502,953, forward strand.
GCCAAATGTATACAAATGCCATTAAGCCAATGGCAACTTGAAAACTTGCTAGGGGACGAACAAATTTCAAAGAGGGATTCGCCCCCTTGCCCCGCTTGACTAGAAGCCTGAGCTGCACAATTCCTGCAGGCTCCGAGACTGACATATGGCACACCCCTTCAAAAAGCACGTTTTCCTTTTCAAACCGAAAACTGTTTTTGGAATGTTAGCACAACCGTCAAGCTTAAAGCATATGAAGCATTTTTTTCAATCAACGTGCTATGTTCTTTGTTTAAAAGAAAGGGGTGGGTTCCACTTTCCTCTTACGACATTTCCTAGACAACATTCACCTTAACTTGAAGTAGTGTACCCCGCGCCGGCATCCCAATTTACCGTGAGTAGCTTCTTTCCTTCATGTGACAATATAAACTAATTTACTATTAAGGAAGGATAAGTCATTTGTTTACCTTTCATACTAAATATTTTTTGTCCAGAAATGTTAAGGAGAATGTTTGTAAAGGAGATACAAGAAGATTTGAAAGATTAAGGTAATATTTACAAATAACTTGAAACAGTGAGGCGACTGTATATATTCCCTTTAAACTTTAAGCCAAACTCCTAAAACTATTCAGACATCAGGCTAAGTTGAATACTTGTTTCTGCCTCAACACAAAAATGTGTAGGCCTAGCTATAACACTGTTTCGCACAAGGCCACATATTCGCAAGAACTTGCACAACTTTCAGACGTCCGGTATTTCTTTTCGAGTAGGCCTAACCACCCAACCAATTTAGCTAGTCTATTATTAAAACGCCTGAATGAGATCAGTGCCACATATTCACGTAACGCCTCCATAGTAGGCTGTACGGTATATTCCTTATTCATGTCATATACCTGGTTTGGAAAGCAAAGAACTGAGCAAACAGACCCCAAATATTAATTAAAGTATTTCGTGTTTGGTCTCAAATGAAAGGAAATTTAATTTTAAAACCTAAAAGTGGCATTTATTTAGTCATTTGATGCTTCTGTAAAATGTCAGGTTTAAGTGAAAGACATTATCACTGTTTAGCATGGAATTTCAGGTGATTCACTATTAGAAATCCCTTCAACTATAGTATCATTAGTACGTTATCTGATATAGGCACATTGTATCATTTTGAATATACTGTAGAATAGCCCTATGCACAATGTACAATGAATAAATGGTACATTGTAAGTACTAATTACAAATAGCAGAATGTCATACTAGTTCAATGGTCGTTGCACTCGGCTCCCACCAGTCAGGCACAGGTTCCATTACATAATGAAATACATGTATATACAAGGATGATTGATGCATAAATCAATGTCTTCCTTTCAGTTGTAAAATCTTAACATTTCTTTGTAACCATATCTCTAAAACAGCTTTCAAATTACATAAGAAGATTAGTAGGCTGCAACTGCTTCGTCACTAAATTCCTCTGTCTTTGTCTCAGTAGCCAAAGAGGAATTGGTGCAGTATCCGGAGCAGTGGCTACATGTAGATACACACAACATGCCTGCTTTCATGCAGCTGCACTTCATTGTTTCACATTGTCTTTCTCCATCTGTACAGCTACAGCAAATGCCTTTTAGGAGATTGTCTGGGGCAATGCTACCTGTGATCATCTTCGGTCTAAGCTTATTGTCAAAATCTAATTCCCACCAACTCCCTTCCAATAGGATTAAATACAGGAGAGTCAAGATGCTTCCATGCAGGGAGTTGTTAGGAAGGAGATACAACGACCAAATCTGTTAGACAATATGTACTTGAAAATGATTTAATTCTTTTCAGGCACTGTCGTTTGATTGACAGGTCTCTTTGTTCCTATTGTAAAGTCTCTGCTGACTAAACCCTTTTAATGATGATCTCCTCCTTTCTTTTCCAAGTAATCTCGAGACAAAGGCCATTGTCTATACATGCTTTGAAGTGAGGTTTGTTTCCGCTAATAAACAAACTTTAATCAGGATTTTCAGTTAAACGACTGGCAACAAACGTTTAAGTAATGTACTTCAGTTGTATCCCCACGATTTTAATACTTCACCTGCTGGAAACATTGTTCAAGCCTATACATTTCTCTTAGTTTTTAACAAATTTTTCCATCATTAAGAAACATATTCGAAAAGTAAGTCGTCAAGAAATTTTTCGCTGACTTTAAATGAAGTGATATTTAGTGTGACGAATAACGACGAAAGGTTAAAATTTTACATTTTTTCATGACGACTGACAACGCAAAGTTTATGAGATCAACGTAAGGAGTGTGTGTTCTCAAGGTCATTTTGACAATATCTCACTTATCCTAGTTGATCTTGGTATTGAGACAAGAATTTTGGGAAGAAAAGCAAGATTACTGTCGGAAACAAACATTGCTTCAAAGAGTCTAAAGAACGTTGTATCTCCTTCCTAACATCTCCCTGTTCCATGTGACAATTTGCAGATGTACACGGAGTGAATGCTGTGCTGTTGAATTTTCTGTTGGTGGTAGCCTATCTGGATCAATTTTGCCAGTTGCTGCTTGCTTCTCAAACTTTTGTACAGGGAACATTTGGTATGTCGATGTATCTTTGAGACTGTGTCATTTCCTGACCACCCATACTTCAAGAGAAATTCTTCCCGATTACCAATCTCAACAGTGGATATATCATAATCTCCATCGAAGTCTGATTACATGTAGAGATTAGAACAGTTGCTTGGACGATGATAGCAAATTGCGACCGTCTCCTCATAAAAAAGCGATTTGAACGTCCACCAAGCCTGCAACTGACTGAAAATACGTCCAGAATAACCTCAAATAATTTATTTCCCACCAAATAACCTCAAATTATTCCAATTCTGCTTCAAAATTTTCATTTGGATCTTCAAACTCACTCACGTTCACTCACCGCAGGTCGCCAGACACAACCTCAATGGAGATTGCTATTGACGAATGCAATCGAGGGTGCACCAACTTATTTTAGGCCTAGCATCTAGGGTCATATTTCGGGCCAAAACTGACCATTTCTGGGTCAATTTGGGCCGAAATTTTCAAATGTTTTACTCTCCAGACCCCTAGAGGTCCCCATAAGCTCAGAATCGCTAGTGTAACGTGTCTGCTAATGTTAGAAAGGTTGGGGGTGAAAAAATAAAAGATGGGCATGTGGGCGTTTGAAAATGACCTTTTTTGAGGTCACGAAAGGTCACCAAAGATCAACCGCCATTTTGTCAACCTTGACTTACCCTAATCTTGACAAAAAAAAAAAAAAACACGATACGAAAGAAAAGGTCATTCTCTATCAAATGAAACAATTTTCAGGTATGTAGGTTATTGCTATCGTCTTCTATGAGTTTTTGAAAATTGCTATTTTAAAGTGTACAAATATTGTACCTTCAGGCCACCAAGGGCACATATTTTACAGTGTCATGGTAGGGCTACATCATTAACCATGTGTAACTTTTTGTGTGAGCATAACATTGTAAAGTAAATGTCACTTTTAAGGTTTAAAATTAAATTTCCTTTCATTTGAGAACAAACACGATATACTTTAATTAATATTTGAGGTCCATGACCTTTGACCCCCCAAATGAACTTTCCCCACCCCCCACCCAAGCTCACTTTTTTTTTGGTAAATGTTGACACCCATACTCATCAGAATCAAGTGAAATCAGCTTCTTTTAATTTTTTTCACAGTTTAAACCTAATATAGGGATACTAAATAACCAAATTGTGATTTTTAGCAAAGCTGAAAGCTTTCAGCTGAGCTATTGCTGTCGTACACGGCAAACGTCTGTCACCACAACATTTGCGTTTAAGCGCCTGACATTTCGCTGTTTTTCGTTAGATTTGGCTGAAATTTAGTGGAGATGTTAGCGAAAGTGATATCTGTATGCTGCGACTCTTTTCGATTAATTTGACCTCTATTTGACCTCGGGAGGGGGCTTTGTTTGAAAACGTAAAATTCCCTACTTGTCTTTCAGTTTTGCACCAATCTTAATAATATGTTGCATATAGATAGTTCAATTTGTGCTCAACAAAAGTTTATTTTTTTTTCGTTTCTGCAATCATTAAAGGCATGAAAACAGCACTTTTTTGAAACAAATTCTGGCGAAGTCCTCATGTTCGGGAATACATCGAGAATCCCAGTTGTTATCATTTGAGAGACTGTACAACGAAACGAGATACAAAAGTATACTGAACATATAGAAATGCACAGGACGTCTCGTGCTTAATCATGTGGAAGTGTTTACGCAAAGTGCATCGTATCGATTTTTGAAAACCGTACGTGGGGTACCCCAAAATGCACTTTCCCCACCCCTCACCCACGCTCACTTTTTTTTGGTAAATGTTGACCCCCAAACCTACTTAAATCAGATGAAATCAGCTTCTTTTAAATTTTTTCACAGATTGGCTTGGAATTGGTTTAATTTAGGGTTATTAATAACAGTAACTACTGGAAATGTTCTTCCATTATGTACAGTAATTACTGTACGTGCTATGAGAATTGCCTGACCCACCAGGTCTGGCACTGGAGTAAAATCTTTGAAAACAGCAGTAAACGTACCTCTGCAGCGGAT